>OY744516.1:83234729-83312229 GCA_963556195.1 Sepiola atlantica
ACCCACCCCGGCGATTCCCTGTGGCCATAAGGGACAAATTTAAAATTGAGCTTGATTCGCTGGTAAATCAGGGCATCATAACTCTAGTGACCAAACCAACCTCATAGGTCAACTCATTTGTCTGTGTCACAAAAGTCAATGGATCAGGCAGGCTATGTCTAGACCTGAACAAGACCATACAGCGACCACATTTTGTGACGTGGTCTCAATGCTACACGGTGCAAAGTGTTTGATGACGATAGATGCCAAATCCGGTTACTGGCAAATGAAACTGAACGAGAAATCAAAGAAATTGACAACATTTATCATCCCATTTGGTAGATACATCTTTAACAGATTTCCAATGGGACTGAAGAGCGCCCAGGATGAATTCCAGCAAGCTAATGTTTGAGAACTTTGGAGACATTAAGAATGTTCTCTCCATCTCCGATGACACAATCGTGTACGGTTTTGAAGAAGATGGTAGCGCCCATGACCAAGCACTTAATCAGCTTCTTCAAAGAGCTAAGGAAAGGAACTGCAAATTCAACCTAGACAAGTTGGTGGTATGCACATCAGAAATACCATTCTTTGGCCACATCATATCCAGAGATGCTATAAAACCAGATCCCAAAAAGTTGGAAGCGATTACCCAGATGCACCCCACAAGGATGAGAAACAGCTATCCAGCTTCCTTGGACTAGTTAATTACCTAAACAAGTTCTCGTCCTATCTCTAGATACTGACCAAGCCATAACGGGACTTGTTGTCTAAGGACAATAATTTTGTCTGGTCATCTCAGCAACAAGCAGCATTTGACAGCATCAAAGAAGAAATCCAAAGATCTGCTGTACTGAGGTATTTTGACCCAAAGACACCAATCACGATACAAGTGGATGCTTCTGCTGCTGGACTCGGTGCATCCCTCTTGCAGAATGACATGTCAGTTGCTTTTGCAAGCGAAACTCTATCTGGACCGAAGACACGACACTCAAACATTGAAAGAGAGATGCTTGCTGTAATTTTTGGCCTAGAAAGGTTCCATCATTATGTATGAGGTCACCGGGTAACGATTCAGACTGAGCATAAGCCATTAGAATCGATCGCACTGAAGAACCTGGCACAACCACCTCCAATGCTGGCAGGGATATTGCTAAAGATTGAAGGGTATGATTTTGTAAGGCAATACAGCTCAGGCAGGGTGGTCCCCATAGCTGACTGTTTGTCAAGAGTGTCATCCCGACCAGGCAATCACATTGAAGGCATCGACCTCAGCATCCACATAATGAACACTCACCAACACGCCTACAAAGCATTAAGCTGAAAACCATGAAGGATTCAACTCTAAGAGAGCTCATCAACACTGTGATGATTGGATGGCCATCTGATCGCTCCGGGTGCCCCAATTGCTTACTCCCATACTGGAATTTTAGGGATGAAGTTGGGATCCAAGACGGTGTCCTACTGAAAGTCAACAAAATTGTCATACCCGCTTCACTCCAACCAGATGTTCTGCAACAACTGCTCTTATCACATCAGGGAGTAGAAAAAACCCGGCTTTGGGCCAGAACTGCTGTTTACTGGGTAGGAATAAATAAGGACATTGAGGACATGGTTGCAAGATGCCCCACATGTCAGAAGTATCAACCATGTTCCCCATCAGAAACATTGCTTCAGCATGAAACCCCTTCTTACCCATGGCAGTATATCAGCACAGATCTCTTCACAATGGAAGGAAGTGAGTAACTTTTAGCGATAGACCAATATAGCCGCAGCCCATTTGTACAACGCCTGCAGTCAACAACATCTGCTGCAGTGGCCAGGCAGATGAAACAAATATTTGAGGAACAAGGTGTTCCTGAAGTGGTCTATAGTGACAAGTCACAAGTATGGAATTTGCCAACTTTGCAGAGAGGTTCAACTTTAAGCACACAACATCATCACCACATTACCAAAATGGGGTTGCAGAAAGAATGGTTGGCATATGCAAGAAGGTCCGATAAACTGACAATGATTGCCATATGTCGATGATGATGTCTTATAGAGCTACACCGCTTTTAGCCAACCTTAAATCCCCAGCAGAACTCCTCAACGGTAGGCCCATCCGAACACCACTAGTCTAAGCAACAGCTCGGAAATGAGCAAACCAGAGACATAATGCAATGGAACAAAGACAAGACAAAGAACCGGTATGACCAACGGAATAGTCATCGCTATCCACCATTGCATGCAGGTCAGCTAGTCCATATCCAAGATGAGAAAACCAAGTTTTGGGAACCTAGAACAGTCAAACAAACCACTGCAGAGCCAAGGTCATACCTTGTAGAATCCGCAGATGGTAGTATTCATCGAAAGAACAGACAGTTCCTAAGACCCGCAAGAGCAGAGTTGACTGAAAGTCTATATAACAACAGACACAACCACCCACTCACAGTTGATACCAATGCACCACCCATTAGTGATGGAATGCGTGTATACCCGAGCAACCGTGGTGCGATCTCTCTTCATCCAGCCAACACTGTACGAGCAGCCCATCAGCACCTACATACCCTACACCAGTTCACAATACACAAGCTCTTCTCACAACTGCAAGGCCATATCCAAATAAAATTGCCGAACCATATTTGGAGCCACGTCACTCTGGACGTCCCCGAAAGATACCACAAAGACTGGACTTGTAATGCTTAAAAAAATGTAAAAAATCATATCCTCCTTGTTTAACTTAAAGAAAAGAGATATTGTATCAGTATGTCATCGCTGGTTTGTTTACCTTTTGAACTTCCTGTAATTATCTGCCCTTAGACTGCCTCCACTTCCTGTCCCCACTTGTAATGGCGTCCTATGTAAATAAAGTTCGTGTTCAATTACTCTCCGTCTCTGTTAGTTTTTAATCCAAGCCATCCTCGACGAGAGACAACACAACAGTACTCAATTCAAATTATGTTTACAATTTGAAAGATTATGTCTGAGTTAAATCGATAACAAGAGAAAATTATTTTTTTGGACAACAGAATTATCAAAAATCATTTTAAAATAATTTATGTAGGTAAATTAAAAACGTCACGGGGGAACCTGCCACGTTTGATAAATATAATTACCTGTCAACAAATACAAAAGTTAATTTTGAAATAAATCCTAGTCCACATATTGCGGCTCGGATTTTAAAGTTATCTTTTTGGATGAAACAAGGGTGGTCATTTCACGACCAATCCTAATAGATCAAAGAGGCCTGCCCATCTCATAATGGGGAAAGTTCTGTTAGGCAGCGTTAAACATTACAATTTACCCCAAACTGAAACAATGACTTGTGTTCCTTTTTCTTCCTGGTAACACGTTTTTCCTTCTTTTAACCGCATTATCCAAACGCATGCGAACTTCGAGACGTCTCTCCACAACTGCCGTCAACCCAAAAGACACCGCCTTTCATTTAGCGGTCTTTACCGCACCTGATTTGCATAATGCAACCCCAAAAGACACTGCCTTTCATTTAGCGGTCTTTACCGCACCTGATTTGCATAATGCAACCCCAAAAGACACTGCCTTTTATTTAGCGTTCTTTACCGCACCTGATTTGCATAATGCAACTCAAAAAGACACCTGCCTTTTATTTAGCCTTTTTTGCCGCACCTGAATTGCATAATGCAACCCTCACTTTCTTTCCCTCCGGACCCGCATGATGGCTGCTACACAAACTATACAACTGCACCCACCCCCCTTGTCCACGCTACCGATTACTATAAGTTGCATGGTCCATTTGGACGCTGTTGCCTTTCCACTAGATTTTATGCCGAAGAAAAACGCGAAAGAGCAACTCTTCCTTGCCGCTAATTAACACCTTACATCTGAGTAGGGGGGGGGGGGCTATGGGAACGGCGAGTCAAAAGTTTTCAAATTTAACCCATGAAAAGGTAAAATAAAATAGTAGCAGACCAAACGGATCCTCGAATAAAAGGAACACTATTGGATTAGTAAATGTCCCAATATTGAACCCAAAAATAGATATTTCCTCATGGACCAATAAATTTGCACAAGTGTGTTGGGAAGGCGGAGGTAATGGTATTATCCAAGAAGTTTAAATGGTATCGGTGGGTTATGAACCAGCATCCACCCCTAAAAACACTACAAGCAACACCATTGGAGATATTCACTGTCAACCTAAACGTTAAGACAATAACTGTCTATGATAAAGAAAAATACTTCTTTACAAATACGTTTAAAAAAAGTGAACATTTTCTTCTAATCCGAAAAACAAACAATGCACGTAAATAGGCATTATGATAGGAGAGTTTGAATTACCTACTGGAGAGTTTGAATTACCTCAAATGTATTCGGTCTCTCTGTACAAGGCTTTGTCAGAACAACCTGTAAACGCTGACCAAATATTCAAAAGAACATAGTATTCGAAACCCAAATAAGATACCCGTGACACAGCTATACACTGGCTCATACTAGGAATAGTACACAGATGCTACCTCAAGTAACAACACTTAGCCGGATACTCCACCAGACCAGATGAATTATTGTCCTGGAATCTAGTAAGACCAAGGGACAAAAAAGAAGGATATATTAAAACATATTAAACTGGTTAATTTGGGAGAGGGAAATTAATGTTCTTCATTTCTTTACTAACTTGAGGGATAGAGGGGAATCTTGATTAAACACGTGGATATCTATGTATATAGAAATCAAGTGTTAGCCCCAGAAAGGGGCCCCTTGATTTCTGAGAACTTCGACTGAAGTAAAATGAAATATTACGTTGGCGACATTTATCAAACTATAAAGTTTGATAAATGTCGCTATTTACCCCATGAGTAAATGCCAATATAGGTGGGCGAGGGGAGTGACACGATGATGAGTTTGTGATGCAATGTTAATTTATTAATTGAGTTAAAGCAATTAAGAAATAGTTAATTTTAAAAAATTGGAAGTCAACATAATATTGGAGGGATGTCGCCAAATTTTATTAAACGAACGATTCATTCAAAATGTCATATTTTGTGTATTGGAGTAACAACCAACAATATCGGTTTTGATCGTAAATAACGAAGTTGAAAAGTTTATGACCAAATCGTAATTTTGAGAGATTGTATTTCCAGGTCTTAGATGACAGATAAGAGAAAGTACCCCAAGTCAAATTGCGTTTACAATTTGATAGATTATGTTTAATTAACAACGGAATAAAAAATATTTATTTGGACAACTGAATTATCAAAAAATAATTTTCAGAAAAATTTTTTGTTATTAAACTAAAAAGGTCACAAAGATGCGTCTGCCATGTCTGATAAATACAATTACCTATCAACACATACTAAGGCGTGATAATTTTAAAATAAAACCCATCCCATGTATTGTGGGTCAGATTTTAAGGTCTGTGGGGAGTCTTTGGTTCTCTGTTTGGGGTCTGGTATTTTAGACGACGGTCGCGTCTTTAGGGATTACCAAGCACCACACTAAACAATTAATTGTGTGTAGATAAATTAAGACCGATTCGATAACAAGGATCACCAGTTAGCGAGTGCTAACTTTTAACAATATAATATTGTTAATAAAAAAGAAGAAACTGTAAAGTAAAAGAATAAAACTTTTATATGTAAACAATTTTACAAAAATGTAAAATATAACAAAGTTTGTGCAGGATAGAAATGTTTGAGATGACACTAAAATGTTTAATGTTGTCTTTAAAGTAGTTCTAGTTTTGTCGTTATTGCTAGTTGGTTCTATGTAAGGTTTTAACCTATCTATTGATACATGAGTATGAGTACTATTGCTCATATAGATTTGAAAATGTTTAGCTGATCGAGTCAGAACTTTATAAGGACCTGAATAAGGCGCTTCTAATGGTTTTTTTCACTCGCTCGACTCTAAGCCATACTTTCTCACAGGAAAGTAGAGTTTTTGGTATGAAGGGTTTTGTATTTGTATGGTGATGTCCTTTATCGCAGCTGAGTGCATCAAATTGGGACATCGATTCACACAAATCACGTATTTGTGATTTACTGGTGTTTCTTTTTCTACGCCGGTCTGTGTACCAATTGCTGAGGGATCAATATTGGTGCTCCAGTAACACAGGTAAAAGGTGAAAAGCCTGATTCATTCGGGGTACAGTGTAAACAAAGTAGAATTATAGGTATCACTTTCATCCATGATTCTTTTCGAGCCAGTATCGCTGCTTTTAGCGTACGATGTGCTCTTTCTATCAATCCGTTGCTTTGAGGATGATATGAAGTCGTTCTTAATCGGTAAAAACCTATCACCTTGGCTAATTCCTGGAATAATTCACTCTCAAATTGACTGCCTCGATTCGTTACAACATGCAGTGGAACTCCAAATCTAGATATCCATGCATTAATAAATGCTTCTGCTACCGACTGTGCAGTTATTTCAATCATAGGCTGTACTTCAATCCAGCGAGTTGCACGATCGATACAGGTCAGTAGATATCTATATGGACTTAGATACGGGTCCGGTCTATTGCGCGTTAAGGGTAATGGGCCGACAATGTCTATATGCACTCTTTGGAAACGTGCAGATGGCAATTCAAAATTCTGGACAGCAGATTTAGTGTGTCTGTGAACTTTAGCTTGTTGACATACAACACATTCTGCACAGAATTATTTGATAGTTTTATCCAAATTGGGCCAAAAATATCTGGACTTAACCAGTTTTATAGACGCTCCCGTTCCGGGATGCGCTAAGCCGGCTATCAAAATGTCTCTACGAAGATTTTTCGGGATAAACTGTCTGGGTACATAGTTGAAGTATCCCATAGGACTGAGCCTACTTCATTTGATATAAAATATTCTTTTAAATCTGGGTATGATTTTATTTCCTCATCTCCTTTTTGTGTCTGAGCTATTTCTGTCAAATCACAGGCATCTACTTGCACAGCTAATGCAGGTCGAGACATACAGTCCGCAACTACATTTTGATCACCTTTAATATATGCTATATCAGCAATATATTCGGCAAGTACTGACAAGTGTCGTTGCTGTCGATCCGATTTTGCCGGTGTCTGACTATAAAACTGATTTCTTTCCGATAATTCCCTGGTTTTATTAAAGTTTATTTCGCACCTACTTGTCCAAAACATGTGTGAACACTTTTCTGAGTTCACACTTTGGCCACATCTGTTATCACTTATTTTTACGATCCTGACCGGTACTGTGATCCCCTCTTCAAGAAGAAAGAAAGAAATAAAAAGAAGAGAAAGAAGAGGAGAGAATAAGCCGAACGAACTTTGAAAGAAAAGGGGTAGTTAAACAGGCTAGCACTTTCCTTCAATGCCCGTTCGTCTCATCGATCTATTGATCTGCCACAGGTCCACCAAGGCATTATATTGTTCGACCAATCATAATAGAGCAAAACATGCGACACAGCTTGTGATTAGTACGCGAGTAATAAAACTTATTTCAGATAAAAGTTCGCAATAAAAGAACTAACACTTGGAAAATATCGTCGGTCTGTTTTAGAAGACTCGCTCAGTCCGAGACATACACAGACAGACTGAGGGAGTGGCCGAAGTTTGCAACCGATAGTAAACAGAAATTCAATTTCTTTCCATATCCGACTCCTTTTAATGGGGGAAGCACAAAGTAAATTTAAAAGTCCCCAAACTAAGACTTAGCACCATTCAATTCCCCAACTTGTATTTTTTCGCAACAAGAACAACGTAACTTTTCTTCTTTTTTTTTTAATTATTGTTACACACTTGTATTTCAAAAAATACTTTTTATTGATCACAGCTATTTTTTCTTGTTTGGGGATTGACGACAAATCCGACCTTAAACCAAGTTTCCGACTAAGCTGAGTCAGCACCAAAGTTCTGCGGATATTTTAAACAGAGCGTAGGGCGATTGACAGTGAAGGAATTTTCCTTACCTCAATTCTATGTGGTGTTGGGATTATCTTCCCTTCTTAGAAGAGGGGGAGAGAAGGGTAATCAGCACACGTGAATCACGTTGGCAGGTAGACGGAGAAGGGGTTGGATGTTTGATAGTCCAGTTGGGGTCCGGTGGGGCTGGTTGACGCGTGTCTGTATTCCATACTGGTGGACACATATTGCGTTTTTTAATGGCTCGGTTGGGACCCAGTTGGGGCTGGTTTACGCGTGTCTGTATTCCATACTGGTGGACACATATATTTTTTATTTAATGGCTCGATTGGGACCCAGTTTGGGCTGGTTGATGCGTGTCTGTATTCCATACAGGTGGACAGAAATTACGTTTTCTGGGATACCCTATCTCTTCGCTGTTTACCTCAGGCCAACCTAATAAGTTACCAACTATTTCTTCAAACGTGACTAACGTTGAAATTAAGTTTTAGGAAGGCCAGAGAAACTAATTTGCAACCGATAGTAAAAAAAAATCTCAGCCGATATTCACTCGTAAATAATAAGTTATTTACGAGTGAATATCGACTGAGATTTTTTTTTTTAGAGTTATTTACTTTTAGCTGGACGTTTTGTCCAGGTAAGTCAGTGTTTTTTTCTTCTCCCATCGAGAGGTTATTTCCCCAACCATAATTATGTTAGGGGAACACTACTTATTCCGTTAGGCTCTATTATGTTAGATGTTACCAGGCAGAACGAGCCGCAACGCTAAAAGGGCAACGTCGCAACTTTGAAAAGCAGGGAAGCATTTTCCTGTTTTGTTGCTTTGTTTACTGTTGGCGTTTTGTAATGTAAAAAGAAGACACGAATAGAAAAACCTTTTCTAAGGCTTTATTCAATTAATTCAAAACTACAATGCCAACAAGGCAAGAGGCCAAGAACGTATATATGGTAAAAGAAAGAGAACGCATTTAAATTAAAAAAAGTCACGTGGACAAGAAAACCCAGTAATTTTACTTTAACGGAAATATATGCAAGTGCACGTAATCCATCTCGTAATCCCAAGGTGCTGAGTTCAATCCTGGGCAAATGCAGCTGAAGAAATATAATATACATAACATTCTCCCCCACTTGTAACAGAGATTGTTATCAGAAAGTTTTATAAATCCAGACGCTGGACTGGTTTGCGAATCCTGCTAGACCGGCGGGGAAGTAGTTCACTATCAGAAGCACCATATCTCTGGGAAGGTTGATTCTCTGAATTCTGATTCACTAATTCATTTTCTGTATAACTTTCCCTAGGTGAAGGAGTATTTGTGGAACTTGTATCAGGCAAAGGGCCCATGTCAGGTAGAACGTTTTCAGCAGAATCTTGAGATCGACCCGAGCGTGGAAAACGTGCTAAATGTCTTAGTGCTACTGAATCTTCCCGGCCATCATGATATCGTATTCTTGCATGTGTAGGGTTAGCCTCGAGGAGTTCCACTACCTCAACGATCGGGTCATATTTACTCCTGTTACCAAATCGCTTTAATAACACCTCCCCAGGCTCACAGAGCCAAACAGGTAATGCAGTGCCAGTGGAAGAGCGCCTTTTAAAATTGAACATGCGTTCGTGAGGCGTAGCATTTGTGGAGGTGCATAGTAGAGAGCGAATAGTTTGTAAAACATCCTGTAGAACATCCTGCCAAGCGCTAATGGGTAACCGTTTTGATCCCAAAGCTAATAAGATGGTGTTCCAAATAATGCCGTTATAGCGCTCACATTGGCTGTTACCTCTTGGGTTATACGCAGTAGTGTTACTGGATCCAATTCCAAGTCGCAGCAAAAATTGTTTGAATTCCTCCGACATAAACGAAGTTCCTCGATCGGAATGGATGAATGACGGAAGTCCAAAAATAGAAAAAATATTCACCAGGCACTGAATCGCAGTTTGAGAGGAGCAATCACGACAAGGGAAAGCAAACGGAAATCGACTGTATTCATCGACGACTGTAAATATGTAACGGCAACCTGATGAAGATGCCGGGATAGGTCCTTTGTAATCGACAGAAAGACGCTGGAATGGAGCAGTAGAACGGATAAGAATATTATTAGTAGAAGTAAAGAATTGGGGTTTTATTTTGGCGCAAGTAGTACATTGAGATGTCACACGTCGGATTTCATCAAGTGAATATGGCAAATTTTGTGACCTTACAAAATGCCAAAAGCGTTGTACTCCAGGATGTATTAAGGAATCATGAATTGATTTTAGTTTCTCCAAGGAGGAAACAGCAGCACCACATACTCTGGATAATGTGTCAGCGACAATATTTTCATTCCCGGGACGGTGTTTTATATCATATGAAAAGGGAAGAAGTTCCATTTTCCACCGTATAATTTTATCGTTTTTAATTTTTCCACGATTAGCAGGTTTAAACACAAAAGATACGGCTTGTTGATCAGTAATAATAGTAAAATGTTTCCCAACAATGAGATCTCTCCATTTACGAACACATTCGACTATGGCATATGCTTCTTTTTCGACTATATGAAGTCGCATTTCAGAGAGGTTTAACGACCGAGAAAAGAATGCTACAGGTCTCCCAGCTTGTAAAAGAGTGCCTCCGATAGCCTTTTCTGAGGCATCGGTTTCAATAATAAACGGCAATTCATCATCAATAACTTTTACGGATGATTCAGCAATGTCTTTCTTGAGTTTTTCGAAAGAATTTACAACTATAGGAGGCATAGGGAATTGTTTATTTTCGACCAGTGGACGAATTTTGTATGAATACTTAGGTATCCATTTCGCATAGTAAGCAAACATACCAAGACACCTTTTTAACGATTTTGAATCGAGAGCAGTTAATCGTTTACCCTTTAATTTTACAATTTTAGTAATAGGAGGGAACCTATCATCATCTTTAGCACGGGCTACTATAATAGCTGAGGTGGAACGTGAAGGTGTAGACATGGTAGAACGGCATTTGCAAAAGAGGTCTCAAACGCTCTGGATCAGGTTGAAGAGTTCCGTTACAAATTTGGTATCCAAGCACGTTAATAGAACGAAGTGAAAACTTTGATTTTTCCCGGTTTATTTCGAGGTTGTATGTCGAGGCAGCTTTTAAGAAATACTCCAAATTGACGTCATGCTCCTCCTGGGTTTTACCGCAAATAGTTATATCATCTATATACGAGAAGGTTCCAGGTAATTTGTTATCAGAAATGAAAGAATTCATAAATCGTTGAAAGGCAGAAACCCCGTTTGTGACCCCCATGGGTATTCGTTTAAATTGGTACAGACGGTTTCCAGCCTGAAAGGCCGTATAGGGGCGATCTTCAGGGCAAATTTCAATCTGATAGTATGCTTTGGACAAGTCAATTATACTAAAGATACGATACTGGGCTATTTGGTCAACGAGATCCCCAATTCGTGGCAAGGGGTATGCATCAAGTAAGGTGAAACGGTTAATAGTTTGGGAGAAATCGACTACCAATCGTTTCTTTTTATTAGTTGACGAAGTCACAATAATTTGAGCGCGCCACGGAGAGTAACTTGGTTCAATTATATCATCCTCAAGCATTTGTAGAATTTCTTTTTCAATGAATCGAGAGTCCTCCGCACGGTAATTTCGGGACCCAGTAGCAATAGGTTTGCAATCACGGGTCAAGTTTCGGAACAATTTAACGGGTGCACAACTGATTTTGGTTAAAGCGCAGATTTTTAGAATATCCTGAGACCCTCCAAAAGAAATAGTGATACTCTGGTGTAGTTTTAAGAAGGGCACTCCGAGTATAATATCCATACAGGAATCAGGAAGTACTGTGAAGTCAATTTCTTTATATTCGTAACCATTGAAGATAACGTCCTCAGTACAATATTCAGATAGCTTGAGGGAAATGGCCGATGATGCCATGGAAATTACGGAATTCCGTTTAGAAGTAGACAGTTTCATTGTTTTAACAATACGAGCACTGATAAAGTTATCAGAACTGCCGGTGTCTATGAGAGCAGTTAATCGTTTACCCTTTAATTTTACAATTTTAGTAATAGGAGGGAACCTATCATCATCTTTAGCACGGGCTACTATAATAGCTGAGGTGGAACGTGAAGGTGTAGACATGGTAGAACGGCAAACTTTGGCAAAATGGCCGAGTTTGCCACAGTTTCGCCATACTTTATCGCGGGCAGGACAGTGGCGGCGATCATCCTTAATGTGACGTTTCCCTCCGCAGTTGTAGCACTTTCCATGAGCAGGAAGGGCAGCAGACAATTGTACAGATTCACACTCCATAGGAGCAGTAATAGTGGCCTCCTCGACAGAATCAGTAAACACATTTTTAGTCGTGGTAGCAGCAACGGTAGGTCCAATCTGAGAAGCGTATGACTCAGCACGAAATTGAGCCTGTTCTAAAGCTCTAGCACATTGAGTAGCCTCCTTGAGATTTAACGTATCATTTTCAAGTAGTCTGGCACGTATTACGGAAGACCGGAGACCACGTATAAATGAATCACGGACAGATTCATCTCTGTAAGTAGTAGCAGTAACATCTTTGAAGCAACAGTCTGCGGCAAGTCGGTTCAAGGCCTGAAGGTACTGGTCTACAGACTCATTTTCCTGTTGTAGACGTGTAGAAAGCAAATGTCTAGCATGAATAACGCTTGGAGACTTATCATAAACACTTTTCAGCAATTCAACAGCATGTTCGAATCCAGAACAACCCTCGATAATGTCAGCAACGGTAGCACCAATGTTTAAATAAAGGACTTCGAGTTTGTCTGGATTTAAAGAAGCAATAGTAGATAAGTAATAAGTAAAATTACGGTACCATAGTCTCCAGAGCTTGCCAGCCTGAGGGTCTGCAGAAGATATATCAAACTTGTCCAGACGAATAATCTTATCCATGAGAAATTTAGTAAATGAATTAATTGAATAAATTGTAATGTAAAAAGAAGACACGAATAGAAAAACCTTTTCTAAGGCTTTATTCAATTAATTCAAAACTACAATGCCAACAAGGCAAGAGGCCAAGAACGTATATATGGTAAAAGAAAGAGAACGCATTTAAATTAAAAAAAGTCACGTGGACAAGAAAACCCAGTAATTTTACTTTAACGGAAATATATGCAAGTGCACGTAATCCATCTCGTAATCCCAAGGTGCTGAGTTCAATCCTGGGCAAATGCAGCTGAAGAAATATAATATACATAACACGTTTGCACCTGCTCAGTTTTCGTTCCTGTTGTGGGATTTCGTGCCCTTGCTGTCTTAAATTTCCAACAACAGTCAGAACGCATGCGGTCCGCGTATGATTGAACTGCATATAGTGCCGTGAGAGCCTGGAGTAACTTGTACGACACATAGGACCAGATTTGCTGCAACAATAGAACCACAAGGCGACACTAAAATGGGGCCACCGAATGGCATCTCGATTTTATGATAATCATGTTACTACTAGATAACGTCGAATGGGCACACACCATTTCTCTCTCTCGCTCTCTCTCTCTCGCGCACACACACACACACACACACACACACACACACACATATTTCAGTTTGTTGGCGCATCGGATTACTCACTTTATACGGTTTATCACATTTGGATGTACTTGTCCATCTCATTATAAAAATTATTATTGAACCAATAATGGTTTTACCGAATAATGGAAATAATAGAACGTTTACTTACGTAATATTTGCCTTGTTGATAGCGTTTTTGTAAAGTCTCTGCAATGCTTTTCTCGTCTAGTGTTTCAAGAATGCATAAATCATTAGAAATGTCTGTTTCGTCTTCTTTTTGAGCGTCCATTTTAGAAACTAAAAGAAAACAATTTATTTTTGAATTAGAAATTGTTCCTCAGTGTGCAAGCGTTGTGTAATTTGACATTTGTAATTTTAGAAGCCAAAACAGGATATATATATATTTTTAAAATAAATAAATAAGTTTCAACGATATACGTCTTCTTTAGGAATAATAACATTTTCTTTTTCTATTTTTGATCGTGGCACGAGGAAAAAATCCGTAAATGTTTTCGTCAATAAGTTAGTGCTGGCGCGATTTTTTTTTTCTTTTCAACCAGACAAAAATAAAAGGAACACATTAGCAAAATATTAAAATGATTTGCCTGGGGAGTTTCTATGATTACACTACTGGATGTGAATACATCGATAACAGGGTTGACAAAAAGAATCTGTCCCTCAAATAAAATAGAAAATAGAGAAAAGTTAATGAAAGAACCAATGATGGACGTTCTCTCAAAGAAAATGAATCGTCAAAAAGAATTAGCGAGTTATTGATCTGATATTTTATTTTTCTCATAAGTAAAGCTCTTTCGCGAACAAATTCAGTTCTCCAGCCCCGGACAGAATAGACAGCTGTCGACATCAAACAACGTCGATAAATGCCTGCCCACCTACAACTCACAATCAGCCACCTTTCAACTTCACTCATCCACGAGCTTGCGCACGTCCTCTCTTGGCAGACAGACCGGCGCTTCTTCAGTTAACAAGACACGTCATTGTATCTATTCAATCGTTTTAACTCAAATCCTGCGTCTTTTTCTTTGCCTCATCGTTGCTTCGGATAGGTGCAGCTCGTCAACCTTGGAAGGCAGTCCACCTAGAGAGGAAGGTAAAACCTCCGCTGACTTGTGAAAAGGCTTAAGGAGAGAACCTCGAGGAAAAATCCGGAGTGAAGCCTTTAAGACTTTGCCGACAACTTCGTTCTGGCCGATCCTGCGACGGCGTTAGTTACATGCTGTAACAGCCTTGCTGTTCATTTGGATTTATTAGCGACGTGGAGAGGGGGGGGGGCGTGCTACGCAGGCAACAGCCTGCCCTCCATATCACACCACCTAGGCTAGCATCCAACAGCACCTAACCAACAGACCTCCAGCTTACAATCTGGAGAGGAAACTTCAGCTGCATCAGTGGTGCGGATACAACACGGAGAACTTACCAGTTATAAGATATCACTAGATTCGCATAAAGCGCGGCGCCATGGGTAGTTCTCGACGGTGGGAGGGATTCTAGGATCTCAACGGATTGCTACCGCCCGCCTTAAGCTGCGCGGCCACCAGTCAATTAGGTGCTGTCACGCCACGGCCTGCTTTCTGCATTGGGTGCATGGGGATTGGGAGACATTCGACATACAGACTGTAAACGTCACACCGGGCAACAAAGCAACAAAAGAAAC
The DNA here is from genome assembly GCA_963556195.1 of Sepiola atlantica. Taxonomy (NCBI): domain Eukaryota; kingdom Metazoa; phylum Mollusca; class Cephalopoda; order Sepiida; family Sepiolidae; genus Sepiola; species Sepiola atlantica. The sequence continues at coordinate 83,249,716 of OY744516.1, forward strand.
CAACTTTGAAACTGGGATGTAGGAACGTCAAGACAGTGACCGGTTTTTCTGATAACCTTCAGGATATTAGCGACCCCAGAAAGGCATAAACGACGAGCTCAAGAGACTGAATATGGACATTGTCACCCTTCAGGAAACGACTTGTTCTCCTGGGTGACTTCAATGCCAGAGTGGGCGCAGATTATGACTCGTGGCCCTCCTGCCTGAGACAGTTTGGGTGGGCAGAATGAAGGAGAACGGCCAACGACTGTTGGAGTTTTGCAGATACCACGAACTGTGCATCCCCAACTCTACTTCAGGACTAAGCCGCAACACAAGGTCTCTTGGTGACACCCACGCTCAAAGCACTGGCATCATCTGGACCTCATCTTGAGCGTTATCAACATATGCTCTTACTACAGCACAGACTGTGACACAGATCACTCCAAGATCAGACTACAACCAAAGAGGTTCCAGCACTCCAAGAAACAGGGGAACCCCCGCATAGATATCAGCAAGATGTCCCAACTAGAACACGTGGAACAGTTTGCAAAAACCTTTTAGAGTGAGCTGCATTCCTTGCAGCCTGGAGATTCTGCCACAGAGCAATGTGAAACGCTGTGAGTTACCATGTACCGCACTGCAGATTATCAGGTGCTGCTCCAATTAGTACTGGACAGAGCTCATATCAGTGAAGAAATCCAGACAGCCACCAATACAGGCAATATCAGGGATGTATGATGACATCAGGAAGGCACTTGAATCAGTCAATAGAAAGACGGCTCCCCTCAAAGCCTCCACTAAGGAAATGATTACAGATAAGGCTCAGCAGATGGAGAGATGGGTGGAACACTACTCTGACCTCTACTTCAGACAGTGCCCCCTCAGTTGTTTATGCCATTGAACATCTATCAACCACAGAGGAGATGGATGCAGAGCCAATCGTAGAGGAGCTGAGCAAGTCCATTGGCTCCAGGTAGCGATGGAATTCTCACAGAATTGGTAAAGCACCACAATACTACTCTTCTGCTTCCACTGCACAAAGTTCTCTGTCAGACACAGGACATAAGGGACGCGAATATCATTACCCTCTACAAGAACAAGGGTGAGAGAAGCGACTGTAACAACTACAGAGGCATCTCTCTCCTCAGCATTGTCGGCAAAGTCTTGCTCGGGTCATCCTGATCCGTCTGCAGAAGCTGTCATAATGTGTCTCGCCCGAATCACAGTGCGGGTTCCGCGCGGAAAGGTCAATGGTAGACATGGTCTTCTCCCTCTGCACACTCCATGAGAAGTGCAGGGAACAGCATATACCCCTGTATGTCACCTTCATAGATCTCACCAGGGCGTTTGACCTTGTCAGCAGAGACGGCCTGTTCAAGATCCTCTGTAAGATTAGCTGCCCACCGAACTGCAGTGCATAATAGAGTTCTTTCACACCAACATGGGGATAGTTCAGTTCTGTGAGAGCTCCTCCAACGCCTTCAGTATCTGCAATGGAGTCAAGCAAGGGTGTGTTCTTGATCCAACACTCTTTGAAATCTTCTTCCCTGTCCTCCTGAAGCACCTATTTGGCACTGCAACCAAGGGAATCTGTCTGCATACCAGCTCAACCGTGCCAACATCGGAGCCAAAACAAAGGTACGTGAAGTTCTCATCAGAGATATACTGTTTGCTAACGATGCAGTAGTTGCGACGCACACCCAGGAGGAACTGCAGGCACTGACGAACCGCTTCTCATAGGCCTGCAAGGGATTTTGGGCTTACGATCAGCTTGAATAAAGCAAATGTCCTGGGACAAGACACCAAGGCACCACCTGCTGTTACTATTAATGACTATGAACCTGATGTAGTTCACCAGTTCACATACCTTGACTCTACCATAACCGACAACCTTGACACTGAAATCGACAAAAGGGATCGGGAAAACAGATACAACACTTGCTTGCCTCACATCCACGGTGTGAAAGAACCCCAAGCTGACAGTGAAGACTAAGATGGCAGTGTAAAACGCCTGTGTCATCAGCACACTGCTGTATGGCATCGAGTTATGGACCACCTACCTCAGACAGGAGCGGCGACTCAACACCTTCCACTGGTGAAGTCTCTGTCGCATCCTTATCATATATTGGCAGAATAAGGTGTCTAACACAGAAGTTCTATCCCTTGTGATCCTTCCCAGCATGTTCACCCTCTTAAGGCAACGCAGACTATGCTGGTTGGGTCATATCCACCGCATGGAGGATGGGCGCATCCCAAAAGACATCCTGTATGGAGAGCTGGCATCTGGGAAGAGGTCCACTGGCCTCCCCCAACTCTGATACAAGGATGTTGTGAGGCGCGACATGAAGGTGATCGACATCGACATTGGGTCATGGGAGAGCATAGCAGATGACCGCTCAAGATAGAAAGGAACCCTAACCTAACATCTGAAAGCAGGGGAAGAGAAGCTGATAAACAGTTCTGCAGTAAAGCACACATGCAGAAAGGAGCGCATGAATGCCAACAGTCCAGAGACCATACGTTTGTGACCATTGCGACAGAGACTGTCACTTCCACATTTGTCTCTTCAGCCAAAAGCGGTGCTGATCCAGTCCAGCAGACAGAAGGAAAACTAGGCTAAGGATGCATCACCAATGGTCGACCCTGACCAACGGAGGCCTGAGCGACCCTGACATCGACAACGGATTACTGTCATTTTTTGCTCTCTTACAACCATAAGCGATATATAACATTGCCGTATTTAGCTTAATTTCTTGCAGTGCATTTCCAGTTAAAGCACAAAATACACATGGCTTGCTAAAATCTCCAAAAAGAATAGTTCTGAATCACGATATTCGCTCATGTTGTCCTATTCATATGCAGTTATTGAACCACTTGAAACTACACTTTTCATTAAAGTCAGACTTCAATTTTCTTCCGAAGAAATCACATACTCCTTGTTGTAGCATGCATATTGTTTCTCGGCTTATTCAAGAGATCTTGCCATTTCGTGCACTTCCCATCAACAAGTCGTGTTTCAAATTATTGCGTGGGAGGTTTTCACGTGTTTGTGCTGTGATGATCTCAATTTCAGCCGGGGTGGGGGGAGGGGGGGGGGGCGACGGCCAGAGTGAGTTAAATTTAAAATGAGAATAAAATTATGATTATAACCGTCATTCTTATTTTATTTTAATTCTAATAGGTAATTATCATGTGGATAAAAATGTTTGATAATTTTAATTTAGGGTATTAATTGCTACTTCTGCATTTTATTTATTCTATTGTAATGTCTTGTTTATTATTTGTAGTGAATTTTGTTGTGATTATATATTTTTTTTAATTGTGATTATATTATACTAAGATCAATACTAGTGGAATCATTTTATAAGAGAAGTTTAATGGTGTTACCGGTTTTAGCATTAGCAAAACCGATTATGATGACAATGATAACCCCTGCCAATCATACTTACGATAGTCGCAGTGATAATAGCCTTAATAAAAGCCTTAATAAAAATAAAAATAAAGATAAATATAAATAAAATTAGAATAAAAATAGAAATAACAAGTTTGTAAAAATAATAATAATAATAATAATAATAATAATAATAATAATAATAATAATAATAATAGTATTGAAAAAAAAAAAAAAAAAAAAAAAAATAATAATGATAAATATCACCATCATTATCATCCTGCTACTTGTGAAGTCATTGGGCGAAATAAGTCGACAAGTGATGGTAGGCTTTTTTTGTTCTACTACCAATGACAAGGAATAAGTACCAGTTAATAATTAAGTGTTCAAGATAGTGATCGAAGGGTTAAGTAATTGAGATTAGATTAGTCCAAGTGATATCAGTGTTAATAGCTATCCCAGTTATGGGTTTATGTTAGAATTGGTAGTATGGCTGAGAGGCTATTGAGGCTGTGCATTATATGTAGTACGTAGAGATTTGATGTTATTGGTAGTTTAGAGGGGTGGTTATATATTTATAGATTCATCAGGACTTGTTGGGGTGGGGTTGGGTGGTAAATTTGGGTGGGTGGGTAGGGGGTTATAGTGTGTTTTGGGGTAGTGTATAATGGGGGGGTTAATGTTATCATTCATTTTTGTAAAAAAAAAAAAATTTTTTTTTTCTTTTTTTTATTTATTTTATTTTTTTAATTTTTAAGTTATGTGGGGTTGGTGTGGGGTTAAGGTGGGGTATGTGGGTTGCTAAGGAGGTAGAGTCTACTATGTTTACAGTTGATAGATGTCTCTTGTTTTCTATTTAGGAGTTTGTTTTTGTCCTTAAAGCGGATAATTTCCAGTTTTCATTTAAGCATAATCTACAGGTGCTGGATTTTTTCAGGATTTTCCACATGGGAGTTTCTTTTTTGGTTTTTATTTTGTGGTAGTGTAATGAAAGTCCAGTTTGGCCAGGATGGTCTGGGTTGTTGAAGGAGAGTTTATGGTTGTAGAATCTTTCTTTGAAGTTGTTGCCTGCCAGACCAATATAATAGTTAGTCTGGGATGGGTTTTCAGTTGAGGAGATAGATGCCTCATAGACCACTTGGGTTGATAGGCACTTTTGATTTAGGGGGCAGTTTCCTTTGTTATTACAGTTGCATGTTCTTTTAGAATTTGAGGTTACTGATGTGTTTAATCACAACAAAATTCACTACAAATAATAAACAAGACATTACAATAGAATAAATAAAATGCAGAAGTAGCAATTAATACCCTAAATTAAAATTATCAAACATTTTTATCCACATGATAATTACCTATTAGAATTAAAATAAAATAAGAATGACGGTTATAATCATAATTTTATTCTCATTTTAAATTTAACTCACTCTGGCCGTCGCCCCCCCCCCCCTCACCCCACCCCGGCTGAAATTGAGATCATCACAGCACAAACACGTGAAAACCTCCCACGCAATAATTTGAAACACGACTTGTTAGGGTCCCCCCTCCCCTCTCATGTCCCATGTCACCGTTATAGACAAAGCCCCAACCCTCCTCCATCCAATGTATTTTCAATTTTCAATCTCCCGTTGAGGTGAAGTTAAAACGTATGCCATTCGGATTCCATCGTTAGCCTGATGAGTTGGACGCTATTTGCGCCAATGAAACAGAACTTGTTTTGTCGCAACTAATGGAATAAAATCAATATATATATATATATATATATATATATATATATATATATATATATCAACTTAATACTTAATTTCTCCGTTATCACGTGACAATCTCTCGTGGTCTGTGACTAGGTGAACGCTTACAGATTCAAGGTGTCTCTGTGAACCGGGTTCGCGCCATGTGACCGTCTGAGATTGTTATTTTTGCTGCGCTGATGTAGCTCAAAAGGTAGGTAAAAAATAAAAAAAATAATTTAATATTATTAGAAGCCCCTTTCAAGTAAAATTTAAAATCGAGCACTGTCGGAAAAATTGAAAATAAACATTCACCTAAAAGCCTCGGTGCAATCCCCCGACTCTGTCGTTGAGTAATATAGAATGTTTAGATATTTATTCTAGCTGCTTTCAGTGTAAATATCACTTAATTTCTAGATTATCACCTGACAATCTCTCGTGGTCTTTGACTAGGTGAAGGTTTACAGATTCAAGGTATCTCTGTGAACCGGGTTCGCACCCTATGACCGTCTGAGATTGTTATATCCCTGCGCTGATGAAAGCCGTAAGCTCCGAACGACGTTCTACGGAGGTAAAATATTTAAATTAATTAAAAATATATCTAATATATATATGTATTAAAGGCATGAAAACATCAGTAGACTAAAATTTCTTTTGTTTTCTTAACATAAATTTCGTCAAAGATTATTTATATCATAGATTGCTGAAGGGATTATTCGTTTTCTGTTATATTTATGAGTGTAGATCTGATGTAATATTTGTTATATTCTATAAATGTTCTATGGAATGAAGGGTTTGTTTCTGAAGGAAACCCAATAAATCACCAAAAAATCTAATTCTATTGACTAAATTTATTTGACTAAAAACTGTTTTCTTTCTTTCTTTTCTGTTTGCATTTTTTTTCTTTCTGGTCGTGTATGGTCGAAGAAAAATAGCTCAAATGAATTCTTTTGATATTTGACAGCCTTAAAAAAACTTTTAAAATACCCGTCTAAGAGTGGGTAAAATTAATTCCGGGAACAATTTTGCACCACTTTTATGCCCTGTTACGGAGAGTAAAATGAAGATATAACGATACTAAACCTTTGTCTTTGTCCTAATTTTGATCAAAATTCATTACATTATTTTGATTCTAGAAAATATCTAAAATTTAAGACTTAAGCTTAAGGGGTCTTAAGAAGATATTTAAATCCATGAAATCTTGCTTAATTGGTGTCTAATCACTATAAATCATATACAATGCAAATCTGAAATATTCGAATTTTCAAATGGAAGGTTGTTCCCAATATTATGCCACCTAAAACTGTTAAAAATATTCTAAAGGAACTGAAATTTGAAGAATATTTATCAATTGATGTTTAATATCTATTGTTACAATTTCACAAATATCGGAGATATCTGAATTGTCACCACCTCCTGTTACACACTTTGTATAAAACTAATTAAAACTAAATATAGCCCGCATTACGACCTCTTATGCCAAAGTTCATAATGATCGGTTGATTAATTTAAGAGTTAATTCTTTACATACAAATATATAAATATATACGCATACTTAACTTCATATAAATAGCGATAGATCAATATTTCCTTACTCTACCTAAACTATGACTATTAAAATGCACAATAATTAAATAAAAGAAGAAAAAACATTTACTTTTATTCGTTTAAAGAAGTAAACACTGAGCATGTAATACTTTTAAGCCAACATATCCGCGTCTCTAAATGAGGTGACATGTAGTTTCTTGACACACTTTCTCAAGAAACGAGCTATTGTATCGAATAACAAAGCCCATAAAATACATGTGAACATATCCATTCTAAAATGTGCTTTGCAGTTGCAAAAGGTGTGACTGAACAGCACGTTACAAAATTCTATTAAGCGTATTCATGGACTAGAACTAACGAGAATATTTACGGGAAAATTTAATGGTTAAAATGTCGCTCCGTAAATGATTGTAATCGGATCTCCCATTACCAATAGTCTTCTGCAAGAAAGGAAATGCTGGAAATGAAAAAGGTTAGGATAATGTTCGTATTACAGATTGAATAGCAAAGTTGTTTTGTAGAAATTCTAATTTTTAAAGAAATAATTCTGAAATCAAACATACAAACCTTGCACTTCCCGAAAAAAAGAAAAAACATCCGCAATCGTTACCGGTCAGAAATCAGAGTAATGTCTCCCCTCTTCAAACAAACAAACAAACCTGTATGTATGTATAAAACTAAAACGTCTTTCATATAAACCCGGTAGCAATTAGAATTATGTCGGTCACGTGACAGACGATCTGTAACTTGGACGCACCTGTCATCTTTCTACATGCATCATTATTCATAAGTTGATGTACCGGTATTTTTTGTTGTTTGCTTTTGTTTTTATAAATGTCATCGTTGAGGTTTTTTATTTAAAACAATATGTATTCAAAGTTTATTCTTGTTCTAATAAGAATGTTATCTATTATCTTCTCTTATATAAAAAGGAAATGTCTGTCTGTCTGTCTGTCTGTCTGTCTGTCTGTATGTATGTATGTAACGTATCTCCTCCGAGAGTACCCAACAAACAATCACACAGTTGACATCATTCGAACCGGCCAGCCATCCAGATATCTCAGAATCAGAAAAAAATTATCCTTTGGGGGTCAACTGAGCACTTTTCTTCAATAGGGGTAGGTTTTTTCCTCCATTTTCCAATTTGAGAAAAACTGCCAGTCATCATTCAACCGGAAATGACATCAGAAGAAATGAGTGGCAGGAAGAAATTCACTCCCACTACACCCTTTCTTCATTAATAGACGCTAATATTTCAGATACGTCCGTCCGCCAATCCGTCCACCTACGTCCGTCTGTCCGTCCACATACGTCCGTCCATCTGTCGACCTACGTTCGTCCATCTGTCGACCTACGTGCGTACAAATTTGAAGGGAGAGTGTCGGCATCGCCGGTGGGTGCGCCTCAGGCCAAACTTGAGAAGAGAGTGTCGGCATTCGCCGGTGTGAGCGCCTCAGGCCAAACTTGAGAGGAGAGTGTCGGCATTAGTCGGTGGTGCACTTCAGGCCAAACTTTAGAGGAGAGGGTCAGCATTAGCCGGTGGGTACCTCTCAGGAAAAACTTGATAGGAGAGGGTCGGCATTTTCCCATGGGGAAGTTTAGAGAAAAAGTATATGGATTCGCTGGTAGGAGTGACACAGGTGAATATGGTGAAGCTTGGGAGGGATCGACACCTATAGGATAGGACTAGATAATACACTTGATCTCAGGCAAAATGCCAAGAAGAACAGATACTACACTTTGATCTTAGCCAAAAGGCCATTTTATTTAGACAAATAAAAATAGTTACAAATTCATTCGGCTTAGTCATTACGCCCTATTTTTTTTTTGGGGGGGGGGATGGGGGGGTTGAGTGTCATTCTTGACAACATAAACTTTTGCCTACTCTAAGCTAGACGCTATCACCATAATACCGCATTCACTCCATGGCTTAAATCCTACTTAAAAGATCCCCAATGGTTTCAATGAGTTTTTATTTACAATAATAAATATACATGAGTGATGATGGGGAGTGGGACAATCTACAAACACCCAAAAAGAATGAAAACTAAAGAACCAAATAAAATGCTTAATGGAGCAAGTTAGTAAGGCCCTCCTAACCCTCTGCTAAGTGTCAGACGCCCACTGTTTTTCCGGGTCAAACCGAAAAACAAGCTGGTTAGTCTCTAGATGGGAGTGGGAGCTAAGAGGGACATAAAAAAATAAAACAGATCAGGGATAGAATATGAGAATGGATGGTGTCCTCCAAGATAAAAACAACACTTAAAATAAATATGGGGAGTGGGCATCTTTGGAGGCTCTCTATTACCAAAAAATAAAACAGGATCAGAACTCATTTATTCCACTAGCTAAGAGTCTTTCTAAATAACCAATTCTAATGGATGGGTTCCGTAGAACCCAGGACTGCGCGTGCCATGCCTAGGCAGGGAACACATACTCGTATCTGGCTCCTTGTCAGATGCATAAACTAGTGTCATGCACCCACCTCCTATTGAACTCCATGCGATGTAATCTTTTCCAATCGCATCTGATCTTCACTTTCACGGAAACAGATCCAACCCCATGAACCTCATCAAAACGTGTAACCCACGTCACTAGTCTGACTACAGCTAAGATAGCAAGAAAAAACATTCTTTTCTGCTTAAGCCATAGCGGGGCGACATTATGGACAACAGATGCTACATCAAGGACCAACGGCTGCTCGGTGTCGATGCGAGCCGCTACCTTTCTGAAATACTCCCAGAGTCGCCGAACTTTGCTGCAAGTGAAGAAGGTGTGCTCGGCCGTTTCTTCTTCTCTGTCTTCACAGCGCGGGCATAAAGGATTGACCATTAAGCCATCTCCGCGTAATTTGGCAAAGAGAGGCAGTGCGTTCCAGACCAATCGCCAGGTCAGAGAGTACTCAGAATTGTTGAGATAACCCTGGCCTGGCGCCCAACTCCACTGAAAGCGGATCTCCTCCTGCGATCATCCCATCCGCTCACCAAGCGGATCAGAAGCAGTACCCTCCACTAATTCCCTATATAGTTTCTTCCGAGGCTGTGCAAGGGACCTGATCCCTGGCAGTGCTTTAAGTGCGGCTCGGCATTCAGTGAAGAACATTGATTCTCCTCTCGGCTTACGACGGCCTTCTACCGAAGGGTCGGGTATGAGGTTAGGAAAGGCGCAGGGACCCACGGAGTATCCTCCTCCAACAAAGTGCGACCCAGGAAGGCCAATCTTTCGGCATGTCTATGACTTGCCAAATCAAGCATTCCCAAGCCTCCCTCGCTCGGATGTTGAGTACAGACCACTCTGCGCACATACGGCTTTCCTCTCTCCAAGAGAAGCGAGAAGAGTAGACACGTGAAAGCCAACAAGCGGTATGCAGGGAGAGGTAGTACAGCCAGTCGGTAAAGGATGAGAGGAAGTACGTAAGTGGCGTACACCTCTGCTCCACCCTTTAAGGAAAGTTTCCTGCGAATCCAAATCCCTACCGACGATTCGACATTTGACTGTACTTCTGACCAATTCTTATCCAGCTGAAGGCCTGGTCCGAACCAAATGCCAAGAATCCGAACCGGGCCATCTGACCAGCTGAAAATACCTGGAAGCATAGACTATCCGCCCCAGGCCCCCAACCGCAGGCCATTGGACTTGCTGCAGTTGACGACGTCCCCTGTAACTTCTTCATAACGAGCGAGCGCCTTAATCACCATTGCAATGTCAGTACGACTCAACACGAATACGGTGATATCATCGGTGAACACGGAAACCCTGACTTAATTTGCAAAGGAAGAGCTCCAACAGCAGGACATAAAGCAGGGGTGGCAGCAGACAACCCTGACGCACTGACCACGAATGACTCCGAAAGCCTACCATTTACTTGCACGCTGCCATCGGCAGATAATATAGAAGGAGACCCACTTGCAGAAGTCCGGATTAAAACCGGCAGCCTCTAGAACGGATCAAAAAAAACGGTTGTCGCCTCTATCAAAAGCCTTAGACTGATCCAAATTGATCAGCGCAGCTTCCATGTCATCTTCTATTCCCTCTATTATCGTGCAAATCAGATGCAAATTGTTTTGAATTGATCACCCCTTCAAATCATAATTCTGCTCAGGTTTTACCAAGTCGCTAACAACAGTCTGCAAATGATTCGCAAGAACTCTTGCCAAAATCTTTAACTCTGTGTTTAGCAGAGTTATGGGCCTATAATCATCTAGATCCTCCACCCCCATGCTGGCCCTTTTTCTTCAGCAATGTAATACACTCCCTTGGTAACCTGTCCAGGGATGGATCCCTGAGTAAACCAATGGTTGAAAACATCCTGCAGAATAGGTACAAACATGGGCGACAGCTTCAAGTAAAATTCGTAGGGCAAACCATCAAGTCCTGGAGATTTGTTATAGCTGGCCTGCTCTAACGCAGCAATGATCTCGCACTCCGTAACCATACCATTACAGCTAGCCGCTTGAGCCGCCAGAATGCGGGGAAGTTGACTAAATAGCTATTAAACTCCTCGACGCGGAGTCTGGGCAGTTGGGTGAAGCACTCCTTCAAATGCTCACGGAACCCCCGCAAATCTCACGAAACGATACAAGGGTACATCCTTTCATATTTTTTACTTTCCGAATGTACCTGTCTGAACCACGACGTAGTTCAACCTTACACTCAACAGCGTCAACTTTCACGACTTCCTGCGAAACTTACTTTAACCTAGCCTTAACTACCTGACCTTCATACCGCTCGCTAGCCAAGCGATTTAGGTCCACTTTAGTTAGTGCTATATCTATGGGATCCCCTCCAGTCACCGCCTGGAATTCTATTATCTTTTTCGCCCTAGCCTTATCTAGAGCGAGGCTTTGGCTGTATTAGATGGAAAATCGCCTAACCTTAGCTTTAGTACTAACCCACCACTTACTACTAATCATCGGCCCCACTAGAGTCCGCTGAAGAATTAATATCACCTTCTCCTGGAAGTCGCGTATCTCCAGTAAGGAGGTATTCAGCTTCCAGTATCCAGCTAATTTAGGCTTATCACATGAATTCAAACGGGCCATAACTAGCAGGGCTTTACGGAGCCCTCCAAAAAGGAGCGCACTCCAGGAGCACGCTCCTTTTGGCTGGAGCGAAGGAGAAGAGGGCTCATTTTATATTCAGCGGGAGTGGAGCGGGAGTGGAGCGGGAGTGGAGCGGGAGCAACTCCATTTAGGACTAAAGAGTGGTGGTTTTATCGCTCTTCGCTCCAAAATTATTTGATTTTTTTTAAACATTAGTTTTTTTTATGCAGCAATAAAAAGGAAAAGAAAAAGTCTCAGCTAAACACATTGAGTTATTTAAAAAAATTATATTTCTGGTAAATGTATATGAGATAGGGAGAGAGAGAGAGGAAGAGAGAGAAAGGGAGAAAGAACGAGGTTTTTTTCACATCTACATGTTACATTTTTGATAGGAGAGTTTTCTTAAGGCAGGAGACAATTTGGCAACAAATGTCTTCAGATGTGCCAGTGAGACTATAGATGTCTTTGAAGTTATTTTCTTAAAGATTTGAACATTTTTGTATTTATGACAAGGATTTTTATTGCTGATTGAATAAATAAGCCAATTTTTCTTTTCATTTTAATTGAACTTATATGCCACACTTTTACCGTCCTCTTTTTGGCAACATTTTGTTATTCTTAAATTCACAACTAGTATGTTTTAACCTTTTCATGTTTGCTTTTAAATTCGTTTAATTTCGTTAAAACTTACTTTTGTAAATAGAATGTTAAAAGTTTGTTTTTTGTGTGTAATAAAATGTTAAAGCAGTAAAAATATCTTTAGTCCAAGGAAAAAGTATCTTTAGTCCAAGGAAAAAAACCCAATAAAAACCAACATGGCCGCCAGCGATTAAAACCTCGAATTAAAAAACCAAATACAAAGTAAATGAGAATTTTATTTCAGGACCAAAAATACAATTAAGACCAACAATCAGTTTCATCCAAAATTTGGGCGAATACCAAGCGAAATGAGCGAAAAAAAACAGCGGCCCCTATTCTACAATTAAACCGATGTTTAAACTTAATTAAATTAAAGAAAATGTCTTAAATTTAAATTTAAAAAAGCAAATAATTAGACTTTCTGACTAATTTGTTTTGTTTTTTTTAGAACCGAAAGTAGGTTAGATATCTTTCTTTATCTTAAAAAATCTATTATCGAATATTAAAATTGTAAACAGTTATAGATTTAAAATATAGACGTTTTCACCTTTTTTATTTAAATGTTTAATTTTAATATATGTTTTTGCCCGATCTAGGAAAACTTGCTCCAGTTAATTTTTGGGGGGAGGAAAATTTGACCCGATATTTTTTCAACTCCCAAGATATTTTGTATGAAATTTTAAAACATTAAATGGATCTCTGAATTGTTTATTGACAATTTATTGATATTTTTTGGCCAACTTATGAAATATATTTTTTATTCAATCTTTAAAAAATAAACTTCATTGTTTTTTTTTTCGCCCCAAATTGTACTATTGAAAAAAAAATGGATAAATCGATTTGATTGAAAGTACTTGCGCGTTTCTCTGTGATAAATAATAATATACATTATACTATATAGTTACGTTCTTAAAACAAACAAATATTAAACAACCACACAACGATTAATGTTGCCCTCACAGAGAAATGTTTCCTTTAAAAAGGAAATAATCACTAATAATGTTTAAAAGTAAAACTTTATTTACTTAAAACAAATCTAAATTCCCTTCCAAAATAAATAGAAAAAATATCGAGTCAAATTTTCCTTTCCTGAAAAAATAGGTTGTTAATAATGTAATGAAAATTAAAATTGTTTTAAAATACTTCAGGGATTTTTCTATTTCTATTTTATACCTCAGGAAACGAAAATTTACGTATGCTTCGTCTGACATGTTCTCCTATAACCCTTAGCACATATAATCGAGATTTCGTCAAATATTATCATACGGTCTTACACTTAAAGTGACATCCCCACCCATATTGACGAGATCCTTTAACACCCACCCCTATCCTTCGACCACTCATTGGCAGAATAGAACATTTATGAAAGAAGGTACATTTTCATTATGGAGTGCTGAAAAAGAGCCGCTCCTTTTTATAGTAGTTTGAGCTGGAGCTGCTCCTTTTTGAAAATGGGGAGCGTGAGAGGAGCCAGCTCCAATTTTGAGCGTTAGAGCAGGAGTGGAAGCAGCTCCAAAAGTAGTGGAGCGCATAAAGCCCTGATAACTAGTTTATGGTCTGAATGACCTAATGGGTGGAACGTGGGACAAGATAGAAAATCTATGTCGCCTCTTCTAATTACCATCCGATCCAAGTAAGTACTCGAAACGGAAGGCACACTACTAGACCACGTCCACATCTCCCGCCCCGGGTGATCCAGACGAAATCTGTTGACAAAATCGCATGAAGCCATCAGGTCAGACAGACTGCTTTCACATCGATCTGGCCCGCTACTCCCCCCAACCTATCTTGAGATCAAGGATGGCATTCCAATCCCCCATTATTACTACCTGCTCCGGACCCGTGAGGAACACCCCTAACCGCCGAAAAAAGGAAACTCTCTCGTTAGCAGAATTGGGCGCATAAACCGCAATGATCCGAAATTTGCTGTTATCAACGGCAACATCAACTACGACCAGTCGTCCTTCCGCATCCGTACAATGCTAACAGTCACAGAAAGGGGCGCCTCACTAGCACAGAGATACCACGACTATAAATATCGCCATATGCTGAGTAGACATCAAAGTCATTAGTCAGCACATGACAAATCCCATACGAACCAAAGTGGGTCTCCTGAATCGTGACAATATCTACTTTAAGGGCCACCAGTTCCCTCAGCACGTGAGCAGCTCTGCTTCGGGTTCTCATGCCCCTCACATTCCAACTAGCCAGGTACAAGGCCATGATCACTGTATCCAGTCAGTGTCACACACTGGACCGCAGTCCTCGGGAATGAGGACGCCGCAGGCTAGGCCGAGACTGCCTGTCAGCAGTTCGGACGCAAACCATCCGTCTCGCACAGCGCCTCCAACGTCGAAAGGAAAGGTTATCTTAAGAGGGGTGAACATAAAGAGGGGACCCTACCTTCACATTTTGTTGTGGGTTCCCTTAGACTAGGATGGTCATCCTCCACAAGTTTTATGTTCGGGATTGCCGTCTTGGCTACTTCCACAATTTGCCAAAGTGCCTTGGTGCGGCCACCTCCGTCCGGTTTCAGGATGAAAGTGGTGATCATGGGAGCATCTCTGAATAGTTGTGGATCATTCACTGGCTTACCATGAACATGCGTAAGCAGGTATAGCTTTTTGAGCAGCTTTCTCTGCTTTACTAACACGTCAGTGGCTGCATTCGCGGGATCTGCTTCGCAGATTCAATATCCCGGAAGAAAGGGGAGCGTTCTTGACTTTTCTGTTCTTATAGGAGTAGGATGTGGTGTAGGTGTTGTACTAGTATCCTGTTCTTCTTCTAATCCCATGCTACAGGATCGGGGTTGAGGACAGACTGATGGGGTGTTGAAAGGGGGAGGGGTATTCTGCTCAGGAGGGGGTGGGAGTTGGGGTTGAGGGGGCTGTGCATTAGGTGTGATGTTAATAGTTTTTGCATATTCTTTTTCAGTTGGAGGGGAGTAGGGCTCAGACTCTTTCACATTTTTGGCTTTTTGTTCCTCGATCTCTTTTGAGATCTTTGGATTGCCTGATTTTTTTTTGGATGTCGCTTTTTTGCTCCCCTTCCGATTCAGACGAGTGGATCGGGTGCTTCCTTTTTATAGCTTCCATTAGAGCAGACGGCTGCTGCTGCGACTTTTGAGGGGGCTGCACTGGGGGCCGTTTTTACTTTGGTGTTTCTGCCTGGCTGGAATTGGAGGCAGCATTTGATGGTTTCCTCCTCCTTTTAACGACTGTATTCCAGCCTGACGTTGTTGGTGCTGCGGGAGCTACTACTGCCGATGATGATGATGATGATGATGATGTCATGATGATGATGATGATGATGATGATGATGATGATGATGCTGGTACTGGTGTTGGTACTGCAGTGGTTTTCTTCGCTGGTGCTGGATTCCGTTTTGGGCAGTCCTTGGCCATATGCCCTATCGGCTGGCAGTGCCAACAATGTGGCCTTCTGCCTTCCACAATCAGTGAAAGTGACCAGCCTTCACACTTGAGCTGGGCTGGGATGGTGAGGAATCCGAAGTGGGTGAGGCGCATTTTAAGTTGGTAATCGCCAGTGAGGATGTTTCTTGGCCCGCGGACCAGAATAACCGCCTCGACGTCACCATATTGGCTCATTACAGCCCCTAGTTGTTCTGGGCTGACGTAAGAGTGGACGCCAAGGATGGACACTGTAGTCCTCTTTTTGTCTTGGTATTCCGGCTTGATTTTTATATGATTCCACTGTATACCCCCATTGGGGACCTTCTCGGCATCCTGCTGGGTTGGGAGAAGTATGTCCCACATGGTGTAGCTCCTGCACAGTATGTAGGTTGCTGGAATCTTGAGAGCCCCCAGCAGTTTTATAAGGGTGTCTTTAGAGATGCTGGTGAGTTCTTTTGCAGTGGCATCGGACGTGATGAGTGACACAACTCTCTTATTAAGTTGTTCCAGAGTACCCGGGAGTAATTTGATGGTGTTACCCTCGGTATACGTCTGGTACTGCTCTTTGAAGAGTTTTCTGTATTCTTCTGGTGAGAGTTGTGCCTGGACCCCCATACTGCCTCCTTGGCTTTCTTTACTGTCACTGAGGTCTCTGGAACTTGAGTAGGTGGAGCTGGAGTAGCAGAAAGTGAAATGGCTGCAGTTGTTGGAGTCACTGGGAGTTTTGATTGCTGCTCAGCTTGGATGGGAGAGTCTGTGAAGGGTAGTGGTGGCCATTGAACTTCTCTGGTAGGACCAGGAGCTGATAATTTGTTGACAACCCTCTTCCTCGTCTTTGGTCTGGACTGTCTTTTTGGTGAGGGTTTTGAGTCGTCACCCTCTGATGAAGTGGAATCCATGTATGTGATCCTCCCTGATAGTGCAGCAGCCCCTGCATAGGAGCACTGTGAGAAGTGATCCGGTTGGTAGTCGCTCTGTGCCTGAGCCAGGTCTACCGAGAACCACTATTGATTTGTGGTGTCTTCTGTCTGGAAGATGGGGAGAGCTGGTGGCAGACCTCTCTCTGACTTCTGCTGGTGGCCCTTCGAACAGGATGTCACCGAAGGCGGCTCGGAATGCAGTAATGGTACTTTAGCACCGTCATTCTCAAATATGACTGGAACACCAAACTGCAGCTCCTGATGAATGTCTGTCATTTTCCGGGTGGTAAGTCCTGTTTGTGTCTTTATGGGGTTTTGCTACCTCACTGGGGAGCAACCCCCTTTTGATTTGAATACCTGCAAGGGGAGTCCTCTTTGGGAGCAGCAGCCCCTGGCAGGTTTGTATCCGGGCGGTATGCCCTGTCCTTTTTAGCTCCCCTATCGACGAAGTCGCCCTCTAGGGGAGCCAGAGTTTTGGTGGGGTCCGGACTGAGGGATGTATCACACTCTTCAGCGTTCTTGGTGGTGGTGTGGGCCATCATATCTTGAGTACTCTCTTCCATGTTGTCTCCACAAGCTGAAAAAGGGGGAGGGGGTGAAACGTTCACAATTTCAACTGGCGTGGAGACAGCGTCGACTATAGAACCGGTTTGATCCCTAGCCCACAGGCCAAGAAAGTTTTTTATTTTTTTTATTTACCACAGCAGTACGATATGACACAAGGTCGGGAAAGTGGGATTTGAAAAGCCAGCGTCCGAGAAGATGAGCACTCTGGCTTACAAAAAATGCCTTGGCAACCCCGTCGGCATTCCCCGGTAGGGGCGCCTCAGGCAGTAAGTGATAAACTTACTCCACCCCAAAGAGGGGAGGCAAAGCCTGGGAGGGTGGACCTCCTAGAACTGCACAGGACAAACCCACAGACCGGCGGAATCAAGACCCGAAGGCCAAGACGATACTGGTCTATAAGGTGTAGTATCCATTGGAACAGATACTACACTTTGAATTATTTATTTGCAGAAAAACCGAGGAGTGCAATCTTTTCCTATCACATCACAGCTGGTGCTTGAAGAATGCAATCAGATCCTGATCAGCAAATGATTCAACCCCCTGGTTATCTCGCAGACGCGATGTCCACACCACCATTCGCGCTACAGCCAGGATCGCGGCAGCCAGACGTTGTCTATTACGTAGGTTAGGTGCAGTGGCAGCGGCTGCTCAGGATCGATACGAGCCGTTACCTCGTTGACATAGTCCCAGTACTGCTGGAGCTTATGGCACAGGAAGAAAGCGTGATCAGGCGTTTCCTCAAAGAGCCTGTCACAACAGGGACACTTGGGCGAGTCCTCAATTCCGGATTTCTGCAGTATGGCATTAAGAGATAGCGCATTCCGGGCCAATCACCAGGTCAGAGAGAACTCAGAGTTGTTGATATGACTCGTTCCTGGTGCCCAACTCCATTCGGAGTGGATCTCCTCCTCTGTCCACCCGTACCACTTGACTAACAGATCGTCAGCTGCTCCCCTTTATGGAGTTCATTTCTAGAAAGCTGCGAGGAAGCTTTTTGAGCGCGGCTCGACACTCTCTGAAAAACTGCGATTCACCCCTCGGCCTACGACAGGCCTCAACTGAATGGTTGAGGATAAGGTCAGGGAAAGCACTATCAACCACGGGGTTCCACGCAGATTCCTCTGTCAATGTTCGACTCAGGAAAGCCAGTCCTTCGGCGTCTCGATGACACGTCAAGTCAGGCATCTCAAAGCCTCCCTCACACGGACGTTGAATACAGACCTGGCTGCAAACCTCTTCCTGTCCGAGAGAAGTGAGAACAGAAGGCGCCGGAGGGCCTTGAGGCGGTTCACAGCCAATCGGTAATGGATGAGAGGGAAGACATTAGTGGCGCACGCTTCAGCTCTGCCTTTTAAGGAGAGTTTCCTTCGAAGCCAAATGTTAACTGACACTTCGACCTTTGACTATACCTCTGACCAATTCCTATCTAGCTGGAGGCCCGGTTCGAATCCTTGGCGTGTGGTTCGGATCGGGCATCTGTCAAGCAGAACGGAGCTGGAAGGGTTGTGTCACCGCTCCAGGCACCCAACCACAGGCCAGTTGACTTGCTACAGTTGATTTGGGCCCCTGTGATCGTTTCGTAGGGTGTGAGCGCCTCTGTCATCCTCTCGATGTCTTGGAAGCACGACACATAGACAGTGATGTCATCGGCAAATGCGGAGACCCTGGCTCGCGCTCCACCAGGCAAAGCGATTCCGCGTAGGACCAGACTTGCCTCCCCACTCCTTAGCTTGCGAAGTAGCAGTAGCGGCTCTAGTTCCTCTCCACCATGCCTGAACCACTTCTTTAGCAATGTGATCACTCCCTTGGTGACTTGACCTGGGATAGAAACCTCGTCAAACCAGTGGTTGAACACATCCGTCAAAATCGGCACAAACATGTGCGACAGCCTCAAATACATCTTGTAGGGCAGACCATCAAGACCCGGCAATTTGTTACAGCCGACTTGCTTCAACGCAGCTAAGACCTCACGCTCCATAACCCTGCCTTCACAACCAGCTGCTCTAGCTGCATCGAGGTGGGGAGAGTCAGCCAAATAGTTGCCAAACTCATGGATCGGGAGGTTAGGCAGTTGTGTGTAGTGCTCCTCGAAATGCTCTCAAAATCCCTCGCAGATCTCCCGAGTCGACTCCAAGGCACGTCCATCTGGGTGCTTGACTTTTCCGATGTATTTATCCAAGCCACGCCTTGAAACTTCCCTACACTCATCTGTGTCACAGTTCCAGGCTTCATTGGAAACTTTCCTTAGCCTAACCCTACTTGGCCTTCATAACGCTTGCTAGCCTCGCGTCATAGGTTCTGCTTAGCTAGTTCTATGCTTACAGTATCCTCCTCAGCCACCACCCGGGTTAGTTTCTCTTCTAAGTTCTTTTCTGTCTTGGCCCGATCTAAAGCTAGACGTATTTGAGAGAAAAGCTTCTGATCTTAGTTTTTAAGCTAACCCACCACTTCCGGTAATCGCCCCCACTAAAGCCTGGATAAGCTGCATTAGCTTTTCCCGGAAGCCTCGTATCTCCAGCAAGGAGGTAGGCAACTTCCAGTAGTTTAGGCCTGTTTCTGAACTTCAACTGGGCCATAACTAGTTTATGGTCCGATTGACCTAACCATTTGAACGTAGGACATGATATAAAGTCTACATCGCCTTTTCTAACTAACATCCTATCCAAATAAGTATTCGGGTAGGAAGGCACACTATTTGTCCATATCCAATTCTCCCGCCCTGGATGATTGACACGAGACCTGTCGACCAGATCGCATGTTTCCATCACGTCAACCAGGCTGGTCTCACATCTCTCCGTCCCTCTAGCTCCCCTCCCGACCTTGTCTATCTTGGGATCAAGGATGGCATTCCAATCTCCCATTAGAACTACACGCTTCGGACATGTGACGAACACGTCCAGACCCTCTCTCGAGCAGTGCTGGGTCATGCACCCAGCACTGCTCAAGATCGGGTCTGGACGCAACGACCCGCACCACAAAATCCTTCACGGCAATATCGGCCACGACCAGCCTGCCACCCGAATCCCTATGACAACGTCTACCGTCACGGACAGGGTGTATTTCACAAGCAAGGCGACACCCTTCAGCTGAAAAGACGCCGTAGTCTCTTGTCAGCACCTGACAATCCCCAGATGCAACAAAGCTCGTCTACTGGATTGCAGCTACATCCACTTCCAGGGACAAGAGATCCCTCCGGACGCGACGCCCGGTTTGAAGACCTCAAGCCCCTTGCATTCAAACTAGCCAAGCGCAGAGTCATGGACTTACCTTAAGCAGTGTCGCACCCGGTTCTGAAGTCTGCTTGCAAAAGGACGCCGATGCTATGTGGCCACTTCTTTGGTATCCTGGCCGCTGCGCGCAATGCAGCCAACATCCAGGGGAAAGGGTAGTTTTAAGGCCCTATAGAGAGAAGGATGAACCAACATTGGGACTCTTCCCTTGCATTATGGTAAAAGTTCGTCCAGAGAAGGGTCTTAGTCCTTGGTAAGTTTTATTCCCGGTATGGCTCCCTCCGTGGCCTCCAGCATTTGCCGGACAAAGTTCTTGCGACCGGTTGGAAACCTTACAAAAGTTGTTATGAAGGGAGCCTCCGGGAAATTGGTGGGGTCTTCTATGTCTTTACCCCCTATCTAGCTGAAGTCTGCCGGAAGGATACTTCTGTGCCGAAGGATAGGGGGTCAATTTTACACACCTCTGTTAAGTCTGTACCATTCACTAAATGTCAAGACTGAAGCAAATCCAGACCTGTTAAAGTCTCTTTATATAATCAAAACAACAACAACAACAATTACAACACAGGCCTCCTCTGGGCCAATCAAAAACTTCACCCAATGGCTGTAACTTGATATATTACATCCCTCCATTCTTAGATGGATCAATAAACATAGTCTCTTAACTTAAATGGAGCTCTCCTTACATGCTCAGATCTCCAAGGAATAGGCGCTTTCTGTTTGAAGTCTATAGGTTCCACCTCAGCCTCACCCTGTTTTACCAATTCAGGTACTCCTTCTTCCTCGGTAGACTCCCTTGTACTGGTTGTCACCATGTCCTCTGCGACATCATTCATATCAGTCACATCCTTCTCTGGGACCAGGATTGTCCTTTTAATGATCTGGTCTGAATGTCTCTGTGTAACTCCTCTCTCGGTCTCTACCTCAAAATTGACATTACCCAACTGCCTCGTAATGATGCCCTCCAGCCACCGTTGACCAGGGCCAAAATTCCTCACAAGGACGGGATCATTCACCCCATGATTTCGGCATGGTGTCATGATCTTAGTACCCTTCTCTATTTTGTAGTTGTACACCCTGCTCTTAAACTTGTTTGGCTGTAACAGATGAAAGGCTGTTCTTAATTGTCGCTTGAACAGCAATTCAGCTGGAGGAACCCCAGTTACTGTGTGTGGAGCTGTCCTGTAGTTAAAAAGGAATCTGTTGACTTTTGTTTCAAGAGATGTTTTTGTGTCTTTGTCCATCCTCTTCATTGTTTCCTTGAATGTACGCACACTGCGTTCAGCCTAGCCGTAGGATGGTAAGAATTCATCACTGGAGAAACAAGGGCCGTTGTCACTCACAACCAGCAGAGGCAAACCATGAGTCGCAAAGATTTCTCTCAACTTTTCAATGGTAGCTGCAGCAGTGGATGTCTTCATTATGCAAACCTCCATCCATTTTGAGTAGACATCAACCACTATTAAGAACATGTGTCCAAAAATTGGACCAGTATAGTCTATGTGAATCCTTTCCCAGGGCAATTAATCGGAGTTCTGTTGGGCTGTTTCTGATTTAGCACACAACTTTCACACCCCTTGGCGGTCCACTCAATATCTCCATCCAGTTTTGGCAACCATACATAGCTTCTAGCTAATGCTTTCATCCTCACAATGCCTACATGAGTCTGGTGTAATTGCTGCAGAACTTTTCCTCTCAACTTAGGAGGAAAATAATCCTGCTTCCCCACAGTAACACGCAATCTTCACAGGTCAGTTTTTCCCGTTTATTAAAATAGGGATTTAACTGTTCACTCCAACTGACCCCATTCCAGCCAGTCATGGTGAATTTGTATACCCGACTCAAGATTGGATCTTTCCTAGTCTCTGCTCTCACAGCTTCAACCTTAACTGGAGCTTGCACACGGTCCATAATAAATATTTCATTAGTGGATTTAGATATATCTTTTTCCTGAGCCTCCAGTGGAAGACAGCTCAAACAGTCCACATTACTATTGAGGGTTCCAGTTCGATATTCTAGTTTGTAATTATAGGCAGCCAAGAATAGGGCCCAACGCTGAACGCGGGCAGCTGCAATAGCAGGAATTGGCTTGTTCTCTGCATGTAACAGAGAGTTAATAAAATAAAGACTGAGTTCAAACGGGACGCCGAATTGTCTTTTTTGGTTTTTTAACTACCAAACACGCACGAGAACGGCGCAACGTTTTACAATCAAACTTTTCGTCCAGAATTTGATTCCTTTTTTCTTTTCTTTTTCTTCTTTCTTTTTCTCTTTGCACTCGACGTAGTCACAACGTCAACCTTTCTCGCTCTTCACCCAGGGCAAAGTGTCTAAGCTTTTTATCACGACGAGAATTAGCCCATGCAAAACAAGGTTCATTTGCATATGTGAAGTCTTGTCGCGTGACAAAAAGCACACGTTTCTATTTGGTGACTAGAACACTCTGGGTTCAATCCCAGATGGACAATGCACGGTGCAACCCTCACTCTTTTTCCTTCTGGACCTGCATGATGGCGGCTACACTCCCTCCTGATCTCTTGATCACACATGATGCAGGGTGGTGGTGGCCTTTTGATTCGTGAGCTTCTCCGAAGTGGGACATGTATCCCAGTTTCTGCTTCTGAATCGTCTGATGAAGTTTCCACTTCTAAATCTACTGACAAAGTTTCGACTTCTGAACTTGTGGCTTCATTCTTGTGAGGATCACTGGCGCTGCCCATTAATAGTTCATCGTCAGACGACCTATTACTTTCCCTAGTGGTTGAATGGTCAGCCCCCATAGCAGGGCGGAGATCGCGTATGTGACGTGGAATTCCATCAACCAGCACAGATTGCTGACTGACCATGCCAGTCACTCATCCCCGTTTGAATTTGGTGGTACATCGATAGCCTGGCGGTTTCACCCAGACATGATCTCCCACATCATATGGCCTGTCCATCTCCTCATTGTCAAGTGACTGCAAAATGTCGATACCTTTTACCCGAGTTCGGTATGTGTAGATGGCATTCGCGGGTGCAGTTGCCGGGGACATGCCATCCTTCAGTGTAACATAGTACCAGTATGTTGCTTCCACAACAGAACACTTCTTCCTGGCAGCAATTCTCTTTATGCTGTGGTGGCTCCTTTCCGCGCTGCCATTGCCTGATTGTACGTAAGCGCATCACAACCGCAATCGAACTCCCCATTCAAATAAAAACTGTCTTACTCGCTGGCTGCAAAATGCTGGGTCGTTATCGGCCAAAATCTCATGCGGTTCACTCCTTTCATAAAAGACGGACAATAGTTGTCGAATAACACTGGCTGAGTCTTGACGTGCAATTGATTGCCAAACTGCAAAACGGGTTGGTCCACAGTCGATGAGAGTAAGAAAGTGGTTGCCATTATAATGGGTGATATCTATTCCCACCCTTTGCTATGCGTCACTTGCTTCCAGTCGTCCTTTTCGCCACCACGCTGATGCTGGGTCAATTGACTGACACATCTCTTAGTGCTTGATGACTTGTTTTACCTCTGATTTTGCCACTGCTGGATTTACGCGCCTCACGAAATATAGAGTCCTCTTGACGCCTGGATGTCCGCTCATTCTGTGGATGTTTTCTATCTGCTGCTTGCTCATCGTGCTCACTGTAGCAGCACATGTTTGCTGAACAGGCTCGGCACCCTCTTTTATTGCAACGTACCATTTGCGAGGCACTCGTGTCAGTTGGTCAGCAAGGTTGCAGTATGACAGGACCAATGTTACACTGACTACCAGGCCATACTCGCAGACCAGACTCTTTAAGGTGTCTAACCTTCGTCTTATCAACATCTCACTTGCTGCCTGAGTGCGTATTCTTGCTTTCCCAGTCAACGTGTCGGACACCCAGTGATAGTCGCAAAGGGAATCAGTATGCAAGTGCAACCTCTTTGCTTGCCACTGTAGTGCTAGGTTAACGCCCTTCATCACAGCATCTAACTCAGCAAGATTGATGTGCTGGGCGGTGTTTGCAGGCCGCAACCAACAGGCATCCACCAACATGGCTCCATCCTTCTCCAACAGGACTCCCAATGCTAGTGAACTAGCGTCAACCCATACATTCATTTCTTCTCTATTGACACACCACTCTCCTCGAGCCGGGTCCTCGTGCGTCGCTCTCTCAACACTTTCTGCAATCATTCGGGTGAGGAGGGCATCACTTGTTTGATCATCCCACCCTTTGGTTACCGCATTCGCCCTGCGTTTTATTACACCCACTGCCACACGCAGCCAACCACACACTGGCAGGTGTCCCACAAGTTTTCCGCACAAGGAAAAAATGGTCCTTCTTGTGAGAACTTCAGGGATGCCGGAAATCACATTTCCTCATCTCCATCGCAGGGTGTCATCCTCCCCTCTGACTTCCAGGCCAAGTACGCGTGCTCCGTCTCTAAGCCGCTCTGAGTCTTTGAACGTTAGGCCAAACTCTGACAATTTTGCGCGGATGTGCATTGCCGACTTGACATCTTCATTGATGTAAATGTCGTCAAGGTATGCCGATGTTGCCTTATTGACGGTCTTTTCCTGGGATAACACAGCACTAACGATGGTCTTCATGATCTGCGGTGCCACATTCAACCCAAAACCAAGTCTGGTTAGGCAGTATCTCTTGCCGCGAAATACCACCGTCTGGAATGGCCATACAGTTTTGTCGAACCTCACCTGCAGATAGGCCTTCCTCAGATCGAGCAATGATACATTCGATCCTTTCTGGCACCATTCCCGTAACTTGCTTGCACATACATCGGCATCAGCAGTGTAAGCCTCAATATATTGATTGAGCTCACGGTAGTCCATGACTGGTCGCACCTTTGATTTGTTATGTTGTACCATTACCATTAAAGGGATAAGACCTTTTGGAGGTCCAAGCTCTTGGTTGGGGTACGGGATCAACCAGCCATCTTTGATCCAGGCGTCAAGCTCTTGTTCATATGCGGCTCGAACGTTCGCGGCCACAGGGTATTCTGTGACGCAATTCCGTAGGTTGATTGGTACTTCATCGTCCGTCCATTTCCACGACGCAGTCCAGATCTTTTGGCATTGATCAAACTCCACCTGGAAGTCTGGCCGATCAATACAAAGTACGGCACACACCGGTGCCTTAGGGAATTTCACAGTCCCAGTTGGTGTAATGAGAACACCACTCAGTGCCTTGATAGCGTCATATCCGAGCAGTAGGTCGAATCCCAGTATGTCTTTCTGTGTAACAAAGACATTTCCCTCAGTGGATACACCAGAGTCTGTGCAAATCCTTACCAATGCTACTCCACAGCACGCCTGTGTCTCGCCATTTATCGTGGTTATTTTAATGCTCCTCTTGCTCCAGTTGCAGCATAACCTTGCACTCACTATAGTACGGGAGCAGTCTGAATCAAGAGCGCTGAGCAAGGCGTTTGGTTGACATGTACTCTGATGATTGGTTGCACCTGGTTTACATCTTGTCTGACGAGCAGAGCGGCGCTAATATCTTGTCTTCTGACTCGTTTCCCGAACAGCTTGAGGCCATGTGTCCGATCCCGCCACACTGGAAGCACCGTATGCGCCCCAGTCTTCTATCCATGCAATTCTTTGCAATGTGACCACTTCGCCCACAACGGAAACAATTTACATTGGCATGCGAGTCTGTCCTCTGCGAATTTTTAAGCACTTTCTGATCCGACTGCGTGTCCATTACGACATGCTCATCAAGTTCTGTTTCATCCCTGATGATAGCACGGGCGCACTGAAGTAGCTGTTCTATCGGTGTCGCTTCTATGCTTATGGATGCCCTCAGGAGTTGCTTCACTCGAACAGGGAGTCCAGCCACAAATGCGCACACGAAAGTCTGTTCAGGCAACCCTCCAAACAGAACGGCCAGCTTTTTCAATGCAGCAAAGAAGACATCAACTGTTTCGTCTGCCAATAGTTTCCGGGTAGTAAAACGTTTGTATGCTGTGCAGGGCTCTATCGCAAAAGCTTTGTAGAGCGTAGCCTTCGTCTGCTTGACATTGACCTTATCATTCTCGCTTAGCTGCTGGTAAACATCTTGTAACGGAGAGCGGCCGATTGAGGTAGATGCAGACACTTGTCGGCGACGTTCAAAGAGGCAGCGTCTGGTATGCTGTGTGTGTGGGGCGAACCCGAAAACACTCGCTGCCGACAAAAAAGAAAGAGGAGTGGGAGGAGAAAGGCTTCAGAAAGTGAAATAAGCTTTTTATTTGAAAATCCGGGCAGCTGTGTTCATGCAAATTAGGTTGTTTTGCATGCGTCGGATTTTCGTTTCAATAAGAGAGCGAAAGTGAAGAGTCAGTCAGTTTTTTCGTGGAGATCGTTCTGAACGCGTATTGGAAAGCGAACAAAAGAAAAGAAGAGTGCTGGATTTTCTTTCATGTTGATTTGAACGACGTTTTTTTATATACAGTTGAGAGAGACGGGTTTTTTTCCCTGCTATTTGGACTTGATCTTGGCGACATCTCGGTTTAAAGATTATTTTGTTATTTTTTTTCTCTCTCGTTAGTCGAAGGGGAATAACCAACTCGACCTCCTTGACCCCACATAAACGACAGTCCACCACAGATGTAGATCCGTCAAACTCAGGGATGAGTTTTAGGTTGAACTTAGCATCCGCCATTATGTCACAAATAAACAGCACACATACGCCGAGATAGCTTGTAACAGAGAGTTAATAAAATAAAGACTGAGTTCAAACGGGACGCCGAATTGTCTTTTTTGGTCTTTTCACTACCAACAGTCCAAACACGCACGAGAACGACGCAACGTTTTACAATCAAACTTTTCGTCCAGAATTTGATTCCTTTTTTCTTTTCTTTTTCTTCTTTCTTTTTCTCTTTGCACTCGACGTAGTCACAACGTCAACCTTTCTCGCTCTTCACCCATGGCAAAGTGTTTAAGCTTTTTATCACGACGAGAATTAGCCCATGCAAAACAAGGTTCATTTGCATATGTGAAGTCTTGTCGCGTGACAAAAAGCACACGTTTCTATTTGGTGACTAGAACACTCTGGGTTCAATCCCAGATGGACAATGCACGGTGCAACCCTCACTCTTTTTCCTTCCGGACCTGCATGATGGCTGCTACACTGCAAATAGACCCAACAACGGTTTGTGATCGGTGAACATCGTGAAGGGGTTTCCAAACAGATATTGATGTAACCTCTTCACTGCAAAAACCAGGGCAAGCCCTTCCTTTTACATGTGTGCATAATTCTGTTCAGCATCTGAGAGCGTTCGGGAGATGTAACATACTGGCTTTTCACTGCCATTTTCCATCCTATGAACCAACACAGCTCCCACGCCATAAGGAGAAGCATCCACTTGTACAAGTGGGGCTTAGATGGGTCAAAATGAGTCAGAAGGGGTGCTTTACACAGCATTTTCTTTGTCTCTTCAAAAGCTTTTTGTTGGCAGGCTTCCCACTTCCAAACTGTGCCTTTCCTCATTAGACTGTGCAGTGGCTCCAGTCGTGTGGACAAATTTGGTAAATGGCTGCGATAATAATTTACTGCCCCAAGATAGGCTTTCAACTCTGTAACATTCCTGAGTGTGGGGGCTGTTGCCATCGCAGCCACTTTCTCTGGTAGAGGAGCTGTACCATCGTTGCTAACCTTGAACCCTAGATAGGTTATTTCCTCAAGAAGGAATTCGCACTTGCTTCTTTTCAATTTGAGCCCAGCTATGCTCAGCGTATATAATACTCTCAGTAGGTTCTTTAAGTGGCTGTCATCATCGGGACCTGAAATTAGTATATCGTCCACTCGTACCTTGCACCAAGGAACATCTTTCAATCGTTTGTCCATCTCCTGTTGAAAAATGCCTGTAGCACTGTGCACCCCGAACTGTAACCTTGTGGGTTAGTACAAACCCCTATGTGTGTTTACAGTTAACAATTCCTGGGTACCTTCCTCCAATTTCAGCTGCTGATAGGCGTGGCTTAAATCCAGTTTGCTGAATTTTTCACCCCCTCTCAGTGTGGCAAATATATCTTCGGTTCGACGAACAGGGTAGCTGACACATGGAGCTGCTGCATCGATGGTTTGCTTATAGTTCCCACATATTCGGATCCCCCCATTGTTACTTTTAACAACGTGCATTATGAGTGCAGCCCATCTAGAATATTCTACTCTTTTGTAAATGCCTTGGTTTTCTAGGCGGTCTAACTCCTTCTCCACCCCTTCTCTCAAAGCATAAGGTACAGGCCTGGCTCGACAAAATTTGGGCTTGTCTTCTTTATCAATGGGTATATTCACCTCAAAGTCTTTCAGGCATCCCATTTTTCCATTAAATAAGGCATCATATTTTGTAAGTATTTTTTTAAGCCTCGATGGGTTCTCCCTTGTTAAACAAAACAGCCTTTCCCAGTCCAGCTTTAACTTCTTCATCCAATCTCTACCCAGTAGTGTTGGTACCTCTCCTTTCACAACCAGTAGTGGTAAACAGTTCACTTGTCCTTCATGTAATACCTCTACAACTGTTGTCCCCTGAGGTTTTACTATCTCACCAGTATACGTCGTCAGTTTTACTGTGCTTTTTTAAAATCCTGAATCCTACCCAGCTCTTTAAATCTTTTTAGACTAATGACCGAACAAGATGCTCCATGACAACTTTTTTTTTTGTTTAACAACAGCTCCACCTTTTCCGGTGGTGTTTGCAAGTTAGAAATATTGTATAAATTCAATTCTTCTTGCCGAACCTCCCTCTCATCCAGATTTAACCTTTCCATAGTGAATCTCTGGTCTATCCGTAAAAGGAAAGTACTTGAAAAATAAGAATCTATTAATTCTCCACCAACTGCCAACTGCCTTCTACACCTCTTTCTCTCCCCACTTCACTTTGCTCACTGAGCATCCACAACTCTTCAAAAAAGAGTACAGTTTTTATACTGTTAAATCCACCCCTATGCAAATTGACTTCCCACCAGAGACTCCAAACAGCCAATCAGCAAAGGGGGGATAACTCAAATGGCACTTAACCACACGCCCCCTTTATCTTCAAGATCAATAATTGGTTTCATAATCCGCCATCCACGTCGGCCGTCTTTGTTCACGTTGCGACCTTCGTACGGGTTCTTCTTGGGGGACTTCTTCAACCTCTTCATCTGATGGTAAGGTAACTCTCCGTATATCTAATATGTGACGAGGCACTCCGTTAACTGACACGTTGTTTTCAGATAGTACATCAGTTACTGTTCCTCTTCTCCAGCGGGTTGTACGTCTGACGTTGGGCGGTTTCACCCACACCTCCTCACCCACAGTGATTTTCGTCTTGGTCAGCCTTCGGTGCCATGTTATACCAAAAGACTGCTTCTTGGGGCGAAATTTGGCTTCTTGCTGCCATAGCTTTTATAATTCGATGGTGTCTCTCTATGATTCCATTGCCGCTTGGGCGGTACGCTGCTCTAAAATATTGCCTAACACCCCACTTATCACATAGCTCTCTAAAGACCTCTGAGCGGAAAGACATCCCGTTATCCATCAGGACCTCTTCTACTGGCCCCCTCTCCATAAACACCTCCTCAACAACTCTCTTTATATCTTCTGCTGTTTCTGTTCTAATTTTTCGCCATATTGCTACTCTCCCAGGTCCACAGTCAATCATAGTTAAATACAGTTCATTGCTATAATGCGTGATATCAATAGCCAGTCGCCTCCAATTGTCTGTTACATGCAGTTCTCCTTTTTCATGCCTGGATGGCGCAGGGTCAATGGACTGATACACCCTACAGTGTTTAACTACATCCTAAACATCTTCCATTGCGATGTTTGGATTCACTTTTCTTGCCAGATATAACATACTCTCCTTACCAAAATGATGCATATTATGCAGGTGCTTTTTTTCATCTACGATACAGCACACTGGAGCCACATCTTTCTTCTCTCGTAACCAAGCCTTCTTCACTCTGGTCAACACGTCTGCCTTATTTTTCTATGATGGAACCAATGTGATGGTTACTCTCAGTTTGAATTCTCTGATCAAGTCTCAAAATGCCCCGAGTCGACGCTTGATAAGCATCTCAGCTGCTCCTTTGGTCCTGATCTGTTTATCTCCCGACACTTCCAACTTAATCCACGATGCCACTGTCGCCGAGTCTGTTCTAATGTCCACTGTTTGTAGCCCCCATTTCAAAGCCAGGTTGATGCCCTTCAGTGTGGCTTCAAGCTCCGCAACATTGATGTGGGCACTATCATTCTTCTTTCGTAGCCAGGCAGCATCTTCAACAGTTACACCTTCTATTTCCAATAATGCTCCTAATGCCAGGCTGCTAGCATCGCTCCATATCACCCCTTCCGGGCTCCTTTTTACATGCCATTCTCCCTTTACAGGGTCCACCTTTTTTACTTCCTCGATCATTTCCTTTATCATGTGCAATACCTCTGGGTCAATTTCATTCTCCCATCGGTCCATACCGGTCTGCCTTTTAATAAAACTGCATGCAGTTCGCAGCCATCCGACTATGGGATAATGACCAACCAACTTCCAGCACACAGAGAAAAGTTCTCGCTTAGTTAGGCCGTCCGTGACTTCAGGGACTTCGTTCCCTCTTCCAGACATCAACGCCTTATTCCGCTGTAATTTTAATCCAAGAGCCATTCCATTTTCTAATGACTCCAATGGCTTAGCTGTCAATCCATATGTTTTGACATGGTCTCTCACCCTTTCCGCAGTCACCTCTGTCTCGTCAACCAGTACATCATCGATATAAGAACAGCTGGCTCTTTTCACTGCATCGTCTTTGGACAACACAGTCTTAAGCACTACCATCATAATTTTCGGTGCAGAATTCAGGCCAAATCCTAGTCTGGTCAAGCATAGATCTGACCTTTATATTCGACCAATTGATACCGCCATAGCTTCTTGTCCACATGGATTTGAAGGTAGGCCGATTTTAAGTCCACGATTTTGGTTGCTCGCTCTCTTTTCCTCCACTCCCTCATGACTTCTTCACATACATCGATTCCATCTTTAGTGTGGCAGGCCACATGCTTGTTCAACTCTCGAAAGTCCAATACTGGCCTGACTTTCCTCTTAGTAGGCTGAACCACTGCCATGAGTGGCAGAATTCCTTCAACCTTCCCTGACCATGGTATTAAAATTCCTTCGTCGATCCACCTCTCAACTTCCTTCTCAAACTGCGGTCTTATCTCTCCTTTTAGCGTGCTTTCATAGCAGCTAACCCGATTTGTCAACACAGGCAGTCCTGCGGTCCATTGCCACTCTACTGTCCACTTGTCACCATCAAAATAGGCTTGGAAGTCCTCATCCTCAATCTGACATGGCCTGGGTTTTGTCGGCCGGATGGCATTATTACTGTTCGCACTTCTTGATATTCTAGTTTCATACTGCTTGCCGAACTTCACCAATTGTAGCTCCTCCCAGTCGGTCGATAACATCCAAGCCCAGTATCACATCAATTCCCCCAACGAGCGCATCCAGCACAATTACTCGGAGTCGTAGCGGTATATTTCTTACTATAATCTCAGCATCAGTCTCTCCACAACACTTCACCTCTCTGCCATCTACTGCTCTAATATTGCTGGCTCCATTCCAAAAGTTGACGACACTTGTCGTAACAAATGTAGTTGTACAGCCGGTATCAACAAGGGCTCTTGCTCTTTTTCCGTTGACAGTAACCACTATATGTGGCAGTAAACTCTCACACGCCTTTTCAGAAGTAAAGGGGCGACTACTGGCACAATAGCACCCCTTTACTCGTTTCCCTGAAGTGAAAAGCAATTCCTACTAATGTGTCCAATCTGGCCACACCGGAAACAGATAACACCCGGCCTTGGTTCACTACAGTCTCTCATCAGGTGGGACCCCTGACATCTAAAGCATTTTCCAACAAATTTACGTCTCCTCACTATCTGCACTTCTTCACCAGACTTGTTTGCGATAGAGGTTGCAATTGCCCCCAGTTCACTAGGACGTTTCGCCATCACCCTGGCATGCCTCAAGATCTCCTCTACTTCCATGGTTTCAATGTCGGTCATCCTTTGTAGTTCTATTGAGATGCGGTCAGGAAAACCACACACGAGAGCCATTTTAACTGTCTTTTCAAGACTTTGTCCCGTGTATCCGGCCAATCCCGCTAGTCGCCTTATATCTGCCGCATATACGTCCACCGATTCTCCGGTCCACGTTACTCTTCTGAGCTTGTTATAAGCACTCTTCGAAAATGCTGTCTTTAATCTTGCTTCAATCCTATCAGCATCTGCCTGGTTCGCCTCTCCCATTTCTAAATAGACTGCTAGCGCATTCCCCTCCAAATACATTGGGATCAATGTCGCTATGTCATCAATCTTTTGCAGCTTTGCAACTAAACTGAAGTTTATTAAGCCACGCGACCACATCGCCTTCTCCTTTAAATGGCCTCAAAATGTCACTGCTTAATTTTATTCGTTCGCCCATTTTCGCCGAAATAGCTTCTGGTCTATCCATAAAAGGAAAGTACTTGAAAAATAAGAATCTATGAATTCTCCACCAACTGCCAACTGCTTTCTGCACCACTTTTTCTCTCCACTTCACTTTGCTCACTGAGCATCCACAACTCTTCAAAAAAGAGTACAGTTTTTATACTGTTAAATCCACCCCTATGCAAATTGACTTCCCACCAGAACCATCCAGCGGTTAGAGACTCCAAACAGCCAATCTGCAAAGGGGGGATAACTCAAAGAGCACTTAACCACAGAATCCTTTTTCAACTGTCTGGTCTTCATCCACCACATTCATTCCATCGCCCTTTTTAGTTATTTTTAAGAATTTACCTTGTTGCTGCCTGCACTTTCTGCGGGTGTGTCCGGTCTTATGACATCTGTAACATTCACTATTTTAAAATGTACATTTATCTGCCATGTGTATGGTACTACCACATCTGTAACACTCCCGTCTCAAGGGTAATTTGTTTATTGGGTTTTCATAATCGGGAAATGTTTCCTGCATTTATATAGAATATTTCCGGGCTGATTCGATTGACACTGCTATTTCAATAGCTTGATTCAACGTTAGATCCCTTTCGGTCAGTAGGCGTTACTGGATTTTCACATCTTTAATTCCAGAGACTAAACGGTCCCGTATGTATTCACCAACCCTCTCTTCAAAATTGCAGTGTTCGGACATTTTCCTTAATGCGGCCACATAGTCACTTATAGACTCTTCCTCCCTTTTGTCCTTCGCGTTGAACAAGAATCTTTCATGAATCACATTAGGTTCTGGTTTAACATGTCTCTGCATCAGCCCAACTAGTCCATCAAACGTTTTCTTTTCCGGACGATTATCTGCTAAACCTCTTAACACAGCATAGTGTTTTGCATCAATAACCGATAATAAAATCGTCTTTTTCTTCCCTTCACTCTCAATATCATTGGCTATAAAAAAAACTCCACACGTTCAATGTAGTTAATCCAGAACTTCTCAACATCGTTCCATTCCCGTAAAGTGTCCATCAACGGCATTGTTTTTTTTTATGCTCCGAACACATCCAATGAGTGTATTTACTTTTTTTTTTTTTTTCCTTAAAAACTTCCAGCACATGTTGGTGTTAATCTTCTAAATCCCTTCCGCACATTGTCTTCTACTACCTCGTGGCCAATTGTTATGTCTGCACCATTCACTAAGTGTCAAGACTGAAGCAAGTCCAGACCTGTTAAAGTCTTTTCTTTATATAATAAAAACAACAACAACAACAATTACAGCAAAGGCGCCCTCTGGGCCAATCAAAAACTTCACCCAATGGCTGTAACTTGATACATTACAACCCCCTCCCCAATTTAAAGGGAAGGGGTTTTTCTTTCATTTTCCTTCGAGTTGGAGAGGAAGATTGGCTCCTTTTCATCCCCGGTTCGACTAGTTTTTGCTGAGAGGATTCAGAGCTGGGTGGTGTGTGTGTGCAGGTGTCTGTTTTGATAAATGCAGTGTGGGGGCAGGTGTTATTGCTGGTGTTAGTGTGGGGCTGTTGAAGGTGTTGGTGTGGGGGCCGGTGCTTGCAAGTGGTTTTTCAAAATTGTTGTTTTGGGGATAGGAGTTGGCTGTGTGGGTGTAGGTTTTGGAAATGTCGGAGATGGTGTCTGCTCCATGGGGAATTGGGCAATCTTTTCCTCCCTTATGCTCCTTATCTTCTTTTTTCCTTTTTTTTGTTCTTTTTCTGAACCGGGGGGGGGGAGCAAATTTGTGTGCATCTCCTCCTCACCGACTCCTTCCTCTTCGTCGGAGGATTTTTTTGCTTCCTCTTTACCCACTGCCGATTTTGCGGCCTTGAGGCAATTTGTTTATTCTGCTGCTGCTGTTCATGTTGCTGCTATTCCTGCGGCTGGACGAGTGGTGAGATCACGGCGGAAGCGGTTACATTCTTCCTCCCTTTCCTCATCACTGTCCTGCATTCCTCTTCTGCTCTTCCCAAGGGCTTTTCTGATCTTGGGGCTGGTGCTGGAGCAGAAATTGGAAGAGTGCTTGCAGCTGTCATCAGCACCAGCACAAGAGCAGCTGGTGGCGTTATTTGGCTGCGAACTGCTTTTTGGGGACAGTTCTTTGCCATGTGGCCTATTTTCTGGCAAAACCAGCAGTGTGGGTAAAAAAAAATTTTTTCCCTCCTTTTTGCTTCCAACTAGCAAAAATGTGCGACTGGGAGCTTGTGCAGTATACCACATATATGGAATACGTTTTTAGGGGGCTTGTGCAGTATTGCGCTCCTATGGCATAAGTTTACTTCTTATTCTTCTTCATGAACAGAGGCACAAAAGAGCCATATAGGTTCTTTTATATGACAGGGGCGCAATTATATGAATTCTTTTTTATGATAGTGACGCTACATGAATGAACTTGATTTTCGTTCTTTGATACGACAGGGGCACATTAATATGAGTTCTTATGTATGCACAACAAAGTGGAAATAGGTATGTATATAGTATGCGCACCGGGGCGGTGATAGGTATGTATATAGTATGCACACCGGGGTGGAACTAGGTACGTATATAGTATGAACACTGGGGCGGAGATAGGTATGTATATAGTATGCCCACAGGGGCAGAGATAGGTACATATTTAGTATTCACAACGAGGCGGTGATAGGTATGTATATAGTATTGGCACCGGGCGGCGATAGGTATGTATATAGTATTGGCACCGGAGTGGCGATAGGTGTGTATACAGTATGTGCACCGGGGTGGCGATAGGTACGTATATAGCATGTGCACCGAGGCGGCGATAGGTACGTATTTAGCATTCACACTGGGGCGGCGATAAGTACGTATTTAGTATTCGCACCGGGGCGGTGATAGGTATGTATATAGTATGCGCAGCGGGGCGGCGATAGGTACGTATTTAGTATTCGCACTGGCATGGCGATAGGTACGTACATAGTATTTGCACCGGGGCAGCGATAGGTACGTATATAGTATGCGCACTGGGGCGGCGATAGGTACATATATAGTATGCGCACCGGGGCGGGGATAGGTACTATATAGTATGCGCACCGTGCCAGAGATAGGTACGTATATAGTATGTGCACCGTGGCAGAGATAAGTACGTATATAGAAGGTGCAGACAGAGGTGGTACTTTTAATAGGAATATGTTATACTTTTGCCCTGGGGAATGGAAGAGGAGTGGTAGGGAAGAAACAGCTTTCGCCGAAGGCAACAGGGAGAAGGTGGCAACGGGGAAAGGGGTGGTGGTGAAATGGGGCGACCAGGGAAGAGAAAACAAGAAAGATAAAGAGACGGCTGTAGAGAGAGGGAGAGAAATAGAAGTTTGAATATAAAAATGTTACACACGCTATTTTTCTTCTACTTTGTGTTTTTATGACCCCGAGCAATGCCGGGTAGCCCTGCTAGTCTTTTATAAACTTCAACAAACTTGTAAATAGATACCATACTAAAAATTAAAAAAGTTATTATCACTAATTAAACTTAATTCAATTTGATAAACGTATAACTATTACATTAGATTGATTGGTAATATTACTAAATCAATTAAGTACAACATTCATGAAAATCTTTATTTGATGTTATCTCGAGATTGTCATTAATAATACAGATTATAAAAGAATTAGAATAAAATTAATAAAAAATGTTTTTGTTGAAACTCCAATGATCAAACTATTTATCTAAGGAGATGGATATGTTGGTTTAAAAGTATTTTGTTCTGATTAATTTTCACACCCAAAATACAACACAAATAAAAAACGTGAATTTTGTTTTTGCTTTTATGTTTGTGTTGGTTTTGTTTCATGTTATTTATAACACAAAGCTATTTTAATAATATGAGAAGCAGCATCGAATGTTGTTTTTATGTATCGAATTTCAATTGGAGGGAAGCTAAATAAGCAGTTTCTCTCAGCCAACTACAGATGCGAAAATATTCACTGCTGAAATTTCGCGTGTAATATAAAACTCAAACACGCAGTTTTCATCCTCTTTTTCCGATATTTTCCTTCCAGACCCGATACACGTGCGTACATTATAATTCAGCCAGACCTTTGGGGTCGAAAGTCTCAGCACACGCAACAAGACATTCCCGAACTATTGTACGAACCGCGGTAGACGTACTCATTTTATCACTAACAAAACAAAGTCAAGCTAATATACACACACGTCTACAATGCCTACCCAAGTTCCACAGACTGTAATGCGCAAACTGACGCGACACCAGTTAAACAGACAGTGCTACTCAATTTCTCTTTAAGCTTGTTTCGTCTTGGCCTTTTTTTGGCTAAGATCAAAGTGTAGTATCTGTTCCGATGGATACTGCACCCCATAGACTGGTATTGTCTTGGCCTCCGGGCCTTGATTTACGCCGGTCTATGGGTCTGTCCTGTGTTCAGTTCTAGGAGGTCCACCCTTCCAGGCTTCGCCTCCCCTCTTTGGGGGAGGAGTAAGTTTATTGCTTACTGCCTGAGGCGCCTCTACCGGGGAATGCCGACGGGGCTGCCCAGGCAATTTTTAAACCCCACTTTACCGACCCGACCTTGGGTCACATCTTACTTGTGGGAGTAAGATAAAAACTACCTTGTGCCTAACTCCTGGAGAGGAATAAATACATACTCAATTTCTCCTTATAGAAAAAAAACCCAAACTATTTCTTAACCTAGAAGTTTTGGGGACACTCTGAACTCTCATTCATTGCAAACTCTTCATTTTCATGTCTTAACAAGTTGTCAATAAAAAATAATTGTCATTCTCTTTTTCGATATTGCCTTTCCTTCCACAAACTTTGGTGACCTCTGCGTCGGAGGAGACATAGAAATGGTAACCGGCTAAAGAAATACTTAGCTTCCGACAATTTGGTTTTTCGAAACACTTATGCCTTCATCTTCACACTATTACAACAATCGTAGCTTCGATTCTATGATTCGATTATGACAACTAATATAGTTCACTTTGCACACATACGTGCGCATTCTACTACAAAATGCCCACTCCAACGTTCGAACATGTGACGCTTTCAACACTTATCTTCAACAAAAAAAACACTGCTTTCGAATGGATACAAATACAACTTCAAAAACAAAATTCGTGTATTTCACACTTTACAAATCCGATTTTTAAGACAACACAACATTCGGATACTGTTTCAAGATAAAAAAAAAGCGTTAACTTGAGGCCATTACCGGAATACATGTGCCGAAAATTAAATTAAAAAACCGTCAACATGACGCCATTTTTTAACACATGTGCAAATTAACCAGAAAATCATTTCGGACAATAAAAATATTATTAAGACAAACAATCAAACAACGTTGATAAGAAAACAAATACAGTTAAAAATTGCAACATAAAAACTATTAAAACGCTGCTGACAAAAGAAAATATTCTTAAATCGCCATCATATTTCAACAAATAACGTTGATTCACGCATCGGACACCAACAAAAACACGAGCCCCACGCTTGATCAAACAGTTAAGTCTGGAATCAAATGTGAATTATTTTTCGGTAACTAGCTAGTTACCGAAAAATAATTCACATTTGATTCCAGAGTAAATATTCACTGAAACCGGATAATTCATAACAAAATTCGAATTTGCAGTATATTTTCAACAAGATGAACAACAATTCCACCGGATTTAAAAATTTGTCTACCAGACAAAATAATGAAAAATCCGAATTATAAAACTCAAAGAACAACTAAAGAATTCCGTCAACCGACGAAGGTTAAAAAATTAAAATTTCAAAATATCGTCTACCCGACAAACTACGGAAAAGAAATTTGAATTTCAAATAC
Organism: Sepiola atlantica; assembly: GCA_963556195.1. NCBI lineage: Eukaryota > Metazoa > Mollusca > Cephalopoda > Sepiida > Sepiolidae > Sepiola > Sepiola atlantica. Next base: position 83,288,399 of record OY744516.1, read on the forward strand.
AGTCAAACTCTCATTTATTGCGAACTCTTTATTTTCATTATCTTTATTAATAAAATTAATTAATTTTGTGTGAATAGACTTTTTTCATTCTTTCTTTTTATATTGCAGTGACATTTACAGTTGTAATCTTTTCAAAGTTCAATATATTTTAAAAATATCAAAATTCTAAACGCTAAAAGAGCTCAAGCCCAAATAGGTTTGATTCCTTAACACTCTAAAAAAATAGTATCAAGCACCCAGAGTGTACAATTCAGCCATTATTAGGATGATTAATTGCTTTAGATATTTGAACACACAAGAAAAGTGACAACACAGAAAGCCTGAGGGATGTCAAGTTCATCCTCCCAATCAATTTAATCTAAGCGATCATAACTTGAAATTTTAAGAGACATGAATAATTTCTTAGCCTCCAGCCACGAGTGATAACAGATATACGTCATAAACTAACGTGTTTGGCAACTCATGACTTATGCCCACTTTTCTACGTGACTACAAAGGCCAGATGTGACAAAATGGTGGGTTTTAATGTTTTAATGTGTGTGTGTGTGTGTGTGTGTGTGTGTGTGTGTGTGTGGAGATCAAGCGCAAAAAAGCTAAGAAATCCCTTCGTCAATCTCTCACAAATGAGAGCGCCTTTCGAATAGGTACTGCCTGGGAGAATGCCATTTTGTGGCGTGCTCAGCTAATGCAGTTGCAGAGTTCAAAACATCTGACTGAAATTTACTAGAATAATCTTTAAATGTACTTTTATCTTTATTTTTTATTTGTTTATCCAATGTAGTTTGTACAGCTACTTTAGAAATTGTGTTTATCGATAAGCGAGGAAAGCGAGCATCGGGCAAAGAGTTCTGTTCGTTAATGTGCAGATATCGGATTAACATCCTAATATGTTATTATTTCTTTCTCTGTTAACTCAGCCCTTCTTCGTTTCGAAGGAAGAAGACAGGGCCTATTCTCGCCAAATCACGCTGTCAGCGGGTCCGGCCACTCAAAGACCAACAAATCATGCTTGACCACGCGAGATTTTGAGTGATATAAAAGAAAGAACGCACTCCCTCCTTCCTCTTTTTTTCCCTTTCCCAGCAAGTAACACGGTTCTGTCAACGAAGTCTTTCTCTTCCTACGACCAGCGATTAAGACGATCCCATCAACAGACTCCAAAGGCATGGGGCAAGAAATCACTGCCTGCTACTGTCTTACAGTTACTACACGCCGTCTCCCCTTTCCTCCTCACCGGACACAGGACAAATAGTAAGCTTAAACCCTTTCTTTCTTTTCTCTGTTTTAAGTACCGTTCAACACAAATTCCTACCATTTCGTACACTGCAAAAGAAGTGTAGAGAGACAGCTCATTTTCTCTAATATACGCGCACACCAAAACACGTGTGCTTTCCAAGAACAAACTTTAAAAGAGACATTTTATACAAACAGTAAAAGGGACATTTTCCTGTACACAAAACTCAGACTTTCATTGAGGAATTTATACAATTTAAATGAACCACGTTAAATAAATTGTTATGTTTATATGAATTTTGAGTGTTGGCTTTCTTACTTTTTGTGTTGGTTACCGGCGTATTTTTACTCGTTCTTTCATGTTTAACGTTTAGAATTCGTTAGTACCTCCACAAATTTGGTGACCCCGCTAGACATTTTATTCATTAGAATTCCAGTTACTCAAACAACAATGGCTTCAAACGAACCGACAGAATCTACGTTGACTGTTAACCTGCCTACATACAATCCTACAAATGTGCAAGCATGGTTTTCCCAGCTAAATTCACGGCGAAAAAAATAACTTCACAAAATTCAAAATACGTATATGTAGTAGAAAAGCTACCTGCAGACGTAGCCACAGATGTCGTCGATCTTTTGGACCACATGCCAGTGGAAAAACCCTACGACATTTTGAAGGATGCCATAATAAGGAGGACCGGAAAGTCAGACGAAAGACGACTCCATGATCTCTTTAACAATTTAAATTTAGGCGACATGAAGGCATCTCAACTTTTGAGGAAGATGCGGACATTGTTAGGGACAAATTCAATGTCCGATACAGTATTAAAAAAGTTATGGACGGATAAACTCCATACTCATACATTCTGGCATCACTCCCGGACGACCTGAGTTTAGACAAGCTAGCAGATATAGCTGATAAAATTCATGAGAGCAACAACCCTAACCAAGAAAAAAATGTCTATGCATCTTCAACGCCAACATTTCAAACAGGCACATCCGACATCGTAGCAAGGCTGGAGAAAAACATAACAGAATTAACACTCAAGGTATAGAGTCTCATCAACAACCAGGACCATCAATTTTACCGGTCTCGGGGACGTTTCCGAGACAATTCATATTCTCCACATAGGAATAGCCGGAGACGTTCAAATTCTTTCTCCAGAGAGAGACACACAGGCAATACCTGCTGGTATCATTTAAGATTTGGAAAAAAAGCCCGGAAATTTATAAAACCATGCAACTTCGATGTGGAACAGACACAGGCGGGAAACGGACCTTCTAGCAGCAAGTAAAGACGACATTAACTGCTGTAATAAAACTATTTTACATCCGGGATAGCAATACTGGATATTTTTTTTAGTCGACACTGGCGCACAAATTAGTGTAATACCACCAGAACCCAACAGCAAGTCTATACCATCAGCATACACTTTACAAGCAGCAAACGGATCCAAAATCCAAACTTTTGGAGAAATATCACTGACACTGAATTTGGGACTGCGACGACCATTCTCATGGATTTTTTACACAAGCCCAAGTAAAAACACCCATTCTTGGGGCAGACTTTCTATCACATTTTCGTTTGTCAGTGGATATGTCTACACACTGCCTCATCGACAGCGAAACACAGTTGTCAATGAAAGAAATAACCTCAGTGTACACATCAACGGGAATCAGCTCTGCTTTACCAACCAACAGTGGTTTACAGGAACTTTAAAAAAAATTCCCATCAATAACAACTCCTTTAAAGCACACCGATGAAATTCGGCATTCTGCTAAACACCATATAAAAACTACGGGACCACCAATCCATGCATCTCCACGCAGATTACGCCCGGATAAGTGCAAACTAGCAAAAAACGAATTTCAACACATGCTAAAATTAGGCATCATCCGCCCTTCAAGTAGCCCATACTCCTCGCCACTACACATGGTACCAAAACTAGATTCAGGGGCTTGGCGGCCCTGTGGAGACTTTCGAAACCTAAATGCCAAAACAGTTCCTGACAGATATCCAATTCCCTATATTCACGATTTTGCCATAGGTCTGCAAGGAACTAAAAAAATTTCCAAACTTGATTTAGTCAAGGCTTATTACCAAATTCCAGTAGCAGAAGAAGACATAGAAAAAACAGCAATAACTACTCCTTTTGGCCTTTTGGATTATGCAACGCAGCTCAAAGTTTTCAGAGACTGATAGACGAGGTTTTGAGAGGATTACCATTTGCCTTTGCGTACATCGATGACGTACTAATCAGTAGTCGAAATATTCAAGAACATCACGAACATCTGGAACATATTTTTGAGAGACTGGCACATTTTGGTTTAAAAATCAACGTAAGCAAATGTGTATTTACAGTCCCCCAACTGACATTCTTGGGTCACATAATCGATGAACAAGGTATTGCCCCCGTGCCAGAAAAAGTGGCAGCAATCCAGCAATTTCCTCAACCAACATCATTGCGACAATTGAGAAGATACCTTGGTCTGATAAATTACTACCGCAGATTCATTCCAGGTCGTGCAAACATTTTAACTCCTCTCACAAATTTGCTGCGCAACCAAAAAAAGAAAAATGCAACGATTACAGTAGAAGGGAAGCATTGATCGCATTCAACAACTCAAAGAAAGCACTGGCAGATTTCACAAAACTGTCTTACATCCATGATGAGGATAATTCAGTACTAACACTGACTACAGACGCTTCTTCATTTTCGATAGGATCAGTTCTACACCAAACTCAAAACGGTATAGAAAAACCCATCTCTTTCTTCTCGGTGAAACTAAATAATGCACAACAAAAATACAGCGCTTTCTCGAGAGAATTACTTGCGATCTATCTGTCAATAAAACATTTCCGGCATCTTCTCGAGGGTCGAGACTTTACTGTTTTCACAGACCACAAACCTCTCACATATGCCTTACACACAAATATGGACAAATATACGCCCAGGGATACCCGACAACTTCGGATATTCGTTACATCAAGGGCACAGTCAATATTGTTGCGGATACCTTGTCATGCTCTACAATTCACGCCATAAATTCGGAAGCTCTCATTTAATATTTGTAGTTCTTATATTTTCAGGGAAAATAAATAAATATCTTTTTTATTATCTAAATAAATCCATTATTTGTAAAGTTTAACAACAAACTTATTGTTTAATGTTTACAAATTCCCTTTTCACTATTGTTATTGACAATCCAACGAGAAACTAAACAAAGTTTAGTAGTTCCCTTCACTGATCTGTCCAAATTAGATCCAATATTCATAGTTTGGTATAATTGTAAATCACTCAACCTCCCACCAGGCACGTAGCCAGACTTCTAACTCACGGGGGGGGGGACTAATATTGGGGTATATTGAAACGGTTAGCTCCTAAAATGACTGCCAAATTTTATCGACTACTTTTCTCTGTTTTTCATAGCTATGGCAGCGAAAATGTATCCATTGTGCAAATATTAATTTGTCTGTTTTTGCCTATTACTAAAACAAAATATTATTTGGCAAATATTAATTTGTCTGTTTTTGCCTATTACTAAAACAAAATATTATTTGGCAAATATTAATTTGTCTGTTTTTGCCTATTACTAAAACAAAATATTATTTGGCAAATATTAATTTGTCTGTTTTTGCCTATTACTAAAACAAAATATTATTTGGCAAATATTAATTTGTCTGTTTTTGCCTATTACTAAAACAAAATATTATTTGGCAAATATTAATTTGTTGTCTGACTTTTACGGATTATTCTGCAAATAAATATTAATTTTTTTCCACAAATATTAATTTGTTGCCACCTGGACCTAGGGTTAGTGGGAGGTTTAATAAGGTCTATATTTTGTTTTGGAAGAAACAAATCCTAAACTAAAACAGTGTTTATTAAAAATTGAAATATAATGACGTATCTAAATATTGTCAAAGAAATCGTCTGCAAAAATGAAAATAATATGGTGCTTTTTCGTATTTGTCCAATGTCCATAATCCGTTTTCCCCAACTTTTTTACTGACCATTTTTTTTCTTCTTTTTTTGGTGTACAATTACCTATCTAGCCTCCATATAAGTTCTATTTTATATTTTCTTCACTACGAGAAGACTACCTTTCTTTTTTTAACAATTTACATTTTGAGGACTTAAGAAAATATATATTAAATCAAATTAAGATTATATACCGTTTCTCTACCTGTCTGATGTTTACACGTTGTTATCAACCCAAAAATTAAGAAAGGATGAAGAGGAAGCTTTAACAAATTTATTTAACGAAAACAATGATTAAATGAAATGTAGAAACCGCTGATCATGAGGTCGTTGTGTTTAGTTTTCAACTGTCATGGCAGACGACTCTTTTATCCAAGGGCGGTAACTCTTTCTTTGGTTCAAGGGAAATAATTTTATTCTGTTTTGTTAGGTTGCCCTAACATCTCCCTGTTTTATCATTTAACTGTACCGAGTTCACTTAGGGTTAACTTGGAGGTGCTTTACTCGAGTACGACTGTGCTTTGGCCAACTCCTGTGAGGTCTTTCATAATTCTCATTTATATTTGTCTTCATGGGAGATGATGGAGATGGCAGTTCGAATGTGTCCATTAACAGATCGAACGGAATGGTTGTTCTGTTGTCAACTAAGTTTTCTCCAGTGTATCTGGGACGTAACTAATGTTTGTGCTGTGCCCAGAATTGACTCCCAACATACAGGAATTGTCCATTTATTTTGCGGATAATGCCCGGTACCCAGTTTGGATTTCCAGATCTGTAATTCCGAGCAAACACTGGTGTGTCAACTGAAAATGCTTTTGTTTTGTTAGGGCTTGGTTGTGTCCTTTGTCGCTGGGGCTGTAAAGCGTCCAGTGTGGTACAGAGTTTTCATCCCATGAGTGCCTCTGTTGGTGACAGACCATTCTTCACAGCACCATTTGATGTTATTGGATACGAAATGTAGTATCTCCTCTGTTGTCCTCCTTGCTTTGAGTAGTGCCCGTTTGAATGTGTCTACAAACCTTTCGGTTGTCCATTGGATTGAGGATGATAGGGTGGCGACCGGATGTGTGTTATGCAACATGATTTACAGAATTGTTAGAATGACTCAGGCGTGAATTGTGATCCATGTTGACTAAATAGCCGCCTGAGTACTGTTACTGTAGACTGAGTGTCAGAGGGTTGCATTGAAAAAACTTCTGGCCATTTGGAATGGGCATCCACAACCACTAGAAAACTAAGGCCATTGATAGGGCCAGAAAAGTCTACGTGTATTCTGGACTATGGTCGCTCTGAGTATGTCTAACGAGAATCAACAATCCGAGATGGATTCTACGCTTCCATACACTGGATACAACGTTTGAGAGTACGCTCAATGTCTGTGTCTATGTTAGGCCAATAGACCACACTACGGGCTAGTGATTTCATTCGATTAATGCCTGGATGGTCTGAATGTAGTTGTTTAAGGACTGCTTGTCTTAATGGGAACAGCAACACGATTTTCAAACATCAAACAACCATCATTGATAGAAAGAGAGCCACTGCAGCGTTTGAACTGTTGGAGGTCTCCCGTAAGATTAGGAGGCCATGAATGGTGGAGAAATCTGCACACTTTTTGTATCATTGAATCTTGTGTTTCTCGTTTTATATCAATCTTTGTCACTGGAATTGTCCGGATACAATCTGTGAGCGTGCATTGAAAATCGTCCTCGATGCTGATGACAGCGATGACAGTGTCGTCGTCTGGAACTGATTGTGCACTAATGAGTCGTGACAAGGCATCAGCTTGGTTGAATTTTGTTATCTGGCGGTACTGTATATCGAAATCGTACCCAGTAGAATGTTTGCCAACCGTTGTAATCGGCTGGCTTAATATACCGGAATACCCTTTTTTAAGCCAAATAGTTTGAGCCAAATATTGAAAGTAGTAGCTTGTGGTGTGTCAGAAGTGTAAAGTGACGCCTGAACAACATATGGAATTTCTTCACAACAAAAATCAGTGCCAGTGCTTCTTTTTCTACTTGACTGTAATTGCGTTCAGCGGGTGTCAGCTTTATTAGTTCCATCTGTGAATATATGCGAGATCACTGCTCCCACGCCATGATTTGATGCATCCGCCGCCACAAATATTTTCATATTTCGATCAAAATGTGTGAGCAGTAGGTCAGAGTTAATGAGTGATTTGATTTTGTCAAATGATTTATGACAGTCCACGGGCCAGGATCATTTTGCGTCTTTGTCAACAGTTTATTGAGTGGTGATTTGATTTGATGGCAAGGAATTACCGTAGTAGCTCACCAGTCCCAGAAATGCGCGCAGACTGCTAACGTTCGATGGGTATAGCATGTGTTGAATGGCTGGCATATTAGCAGAATCTGGACGACGACCTTGATGATCAAAGATAAATTCCAAGTATTTTATGGAATGTAAATGAAAATGACACTTTTCAGGCCAGAGCTGGAAACCAGTCTTGGATGCTTATCCGTTTTGCCAACTGCTAGTTGGATTGCCCAACAAAAATGATGTCATCTAAGTACTCAGCTCCACATTCCAACCAGCATTGTGTCAATGATCTGCTGAAATATTGAAGGGGCTGTTTTTACATCAAAAGGTAAACGAGTGAATTGGAATAATCCACGGTGTGTGTTTATAGCAAGCAGCTCCCTGGAGGTTTCTGTCACTTCGACTTGCAATGAGGTCCGATTTTGCAAAGCAGGTATCACCATTAAGAATGATGAAGAGATCATCTGGGATTGGCAATGGGTATTGGTGATCCTCTAGTGCTGCGTGTAGACCAGTTGAAAAATCAGCCCATAACCGAATTTAACCATCGGCTTTATTTACTACTACAATAGGTGCTGCCCACCGTGAATATGTCACCGTTATGATCACCTTCATTTCCTCAAGTCGTTTTAGTTCCTGGTCTACCAGTGGCAATGCAGCATATGGCACTGAGCGTTTGGGTCTGAAAACAGGCTTAGAAAATGGTGTATGGGACAGTGTGGTCTCTACCTGAGTGCAGCGTCCCAAGTTGTTTGTGAAGACTAGAGAAAATTGTTTCATGATGTCTTTGGTCTGGTCGATAATGCTGCTCTGAGATGACGATCTAGATACCACCTCACATATCCAGTTGAGTTGAATGTCGAGAAGATCTAGTAACTCGATAAAGTCAAGTCCCAGCAAATTATGGCATGAGTTTGCTATGTATACGGTACCCAACACCGTTTTGTCCTTCATTTTAATGGTAGTGGGTAATTGACCCGTGATGTGAACACAGTCACCGGAAGCACTTTGTGCTACCTGACGTGTCGGTGTCAATGAAGGCTGGCCTATGGTTTCCCATATTTTGTGATATAAGTGTAATATCAGAGGCAGTATCTACTTGCAGCTGAACAGGATGGCCATTTATACAACATATTTTCGGTTTGATTTTTGTTTTGAAAGAAAAGTTACTACCAGACTGTTTGTATTTGTTTTGTGATGTTGTCGGTGCCTGTTATGTGAGGTTTGTCTATTATGGGTTGGTTTTTGTCCTTGAGATATGCAAAATCCCTCTTTATGTGCCAGTCGATTACAGCTGCGACAGCGGTGTCTTGAATGTACAGTTTCGTACAAAATGCTAGCTGCCACAGTTCCAGCAAGCGGTTGGGTGCTTGACAGATGTTGAAGTCGGTGAGGTGGGCCGACGTTTTTGGGCTGTTTTAACTGTGAATGCTGTTGTTTGTTGCACCATGCTTTAGATTCACGAGACGCTGACATCCCACGGCGACTTGTTGCAATGTTATTTCTGGATTTTTCTCTATTTTTGACAAAATCAGTGTGCGAATGTCTGCCTCTCCCTCTGATCTCAAACCACACACAAAAATTAAACATTTGAACTGAGCGTTCGTGATTGAAGATATTTTAAATCGTTCACATACTCTGTTCACAATGCCTGCATAAGTTGAGAAATCGGTCGAATCAAACTTCATTATGCTGAGACAATTGAAACGCATATTGAATAACGAAATCTGCTCACCGAAAATCTGCCTTAAAGTCTCCACCGTGTTGTCGAAGTTGTAGTCACGTGGGTGTTTAGGTAGTATGTAGTTTGCATACCGATCGTGTTTTGACGTCCCAAGCTTCCATAGCAAAAGTCTGACTTTCCAGTCGTCAGCTTGTTCCTTGAATTCCACACGGAAAAGGTCCTCAATGCGTGAAAACCACATACAGAATGTCGATTTAGCCATTAAGTCGTAATGAAATTACGTAATCGCTTGTGCAACTAATTCTGCCGATGTCGTAAGCTTTGTTTCCGAAAGCGATGGTGCAAGTGTTGAGAATCTCTTGAAAGTAATTCCATCAAACGTAATTGTTGTTGCATTAATTGCTGCATGGTGCAATCCATCCTTGAAAGTGTAAATTTGCGTTCCCGTGGTTCTAAAAAACTATTCCCGTCGCAAAATGTTACGTTTGATGTTTACACGTTGTTAATGGTTTAATACAAGCCAAACATGAAGAAAGAACGAAGCAGAACCTTTAACAAAATTATTTAAAAAACAACGACTAGATGAAATGTACAAACCGCTGGACGCGTTGAGACAGGAGGAGAAGATTCAGACGAAAAAAATGCGGATCACTCCGCCGAATATCGAATACAAAACTTCGTAAAAACACTAAACTAATGTATACACCACATAAAAACACACATTTTAACTGAAACAATTTTAATTACTCTCGAATAAACATAATCATATAAAGAATAATAAAAAAATAACAGATCAAAACAAAGTTCAGTAAGACCTCTGATGTCCTTTTCCATCGCAGCTTGTCTAGATACTCGACGGCTGACTGGGACAGATCCTTCATACGGAAATTGCTCTACGTTCCATTTTCAAACTGTGTCATGTATGGTATCCGACTTAACTGATTGATTAAATGTTGATATTGAGAGCTTCATACACAGAAACAAATTCCAATAGAAACCAAACAGTCAGTCGTAACCCTAACCCTAACCCTAGCCCCCTGAGTGTGTCACCGCCATTGCTCACAGAAATCACTATTTCAATTGCTTTCAACAAAATAGATCCTCGGAAACCAAAGCAGCCTTTAAAACTGCCAGTAACCACTGCAAAAGGGTTATAGAAAACGTGAAAGAGTCCTATGCCCAATCCGTTAAATCTAGAATGGCCGAGTAGAGGCTTGGTTGCCACGAGTTTGGGCGAATAACAAATAGAGTGCTGAACATACGTAAGACCTCCATCACAACCATCACCAGAAGTGATCTCCTCATCATCTGATAAAACCAAGCTTTCGTAAAAAATGCATTAAATTCCACCCTTTTGCATTCAGGACCACTTACCTTTTGAATTTCCCTTTATAACACTTTGAGAAACATCGATATATCTGTCCGAGATGTTGCCTAACTTATCAAGAACCTCGATGTCAGCAAGGAAACTAGTCCTGAAAACATTACAATCATAGTGATCGTAATCTTACAAAGTTATTCAATCGTTTCTTAAAGGAGAAATGCTTCTCATCACATTGAAAAACTTCATCGGTTCGCCAAGTATTTAAAAATACTGGAACCGATCTTCTGCATTTAACTAGAGTCCTATGTGCGCCATGAGTAAGTTTTTTGGAATCTGTGATAAATCAAGAAGTTGTCAACCACCTCAGCAAAAGTAATCTATTCAGTAACAAGCAATATGGATTTAGTTCTGCAAGCTCAACAGCTGATTGTAATATCACACAGGATCAGGAATAACCATAACATCATTTTACTCTGATAGGTTTATAAAAGTAGTTGTTGATGGTTAGAAGTCTGAAGCATATTGTATCAATGCTGGCATGCCTCAAGGATCCATTCTGGAAGAGTTTATTAGTAGTTCAGTAGTATTATAAATAGAGAGTGTAAACCACATAGGAAGGTAGATGTATGTTACACGCATATTAATATGTAGATAATGAAGGTAGATGTATGTTACACGCATATTAATATGTAGATAATGAAGGTAGATGTATGTTACACGCATATTAATATGTAGATAATGAAGGTAGATGTATGTTACACGCATATTAATATGTAGATAATGAAGGTAGATGTATGTTACACGCATATTAATATGTAGATAATGAAGGTAGATGTATGTTACACGCATATTAATATGTAGATAATGAAGGTAGATGTATGTTACACGCATATTAATATGTAGATAATGAAGGTAGATGTATGTTACACGCATATTAATATGTAGATAATGAAGGTAGATGTATGTTACACGCATATTAATATGTAGATAATGAAGGTAGATGTATGTTACACGCATATTAATATGTAGATAATGAAGGTAGATGTATGTTACACGCATATTAATATGTAGATAATGAAGGTAGATGTATGTTACACGCATATTAATATGTAGATAATGAAGGTAGATGTATGTTACACGCATATTAATATGTAGATAATGAAGGTAGATGTATGTTACACGCATATTAATATGTAGATAATGAAGGTAGATGTATGTTACACGCATATTAATATGTAGATAATGAAGGTAGATGTATGTTACACGCATATTAATATGTAGATAATGAAGGTAGATGTATGTTACACGCATATTAATATGTAGATAATGAAGGTAGATGTATGTTACACGCATATTAATATGTAGATAATGAAGGTAGATGTATGTTACACGCATATTAATATGTAGATAATGAAGGTAGATGTATGTTACACGCATATTAATATGTAGATAATGAAGGTAGATGTATGTTACACGCATATTAATATGTAGATAATGAAGGTAGATGTATGTTACACGCATATTAATATGTAGATAATGAAGGTAGATGTATGTTACACGCATATTAATATGTAGATAATGAAGGTAGATGTATGTTACACGCATATTAATATGTAGATAATGAAGGTAGATGTATGTTACACGCATATTAATATGTAGATAATGAAGGTAGATGTATGTTACACGCATATTAATATGTAGATAATGAAGGTAGATGTATGTTACACGCATATTAATATGTAGATAATGAAGGTAGATGTATGTTACACGCATATTAATATGTAGATAATGAAGGTAGATGTATGTTACACGCATATTAATATGTAGATAATGAAGGTAGATGTATGTTACACGCATATTAATATGTAGATAATGAAGGTAGATGTATGCTACACGCATATTAATATGTAGATAATGAAGGTAGATGTATGTTACACGCATATTAATATGTAGATAATGAAGGTAGATGTATGTTACACGCATATTAATATGTAGATAATGAAGGTAGATGTATGTTACACGCATATTAATATGTAGATAATGAAGGTAGATGTATGTTACACGCATATTAATATGTAGATAATGAAGGTAGATGTATGTTACACGCATATTAATATGTAGATAATGAAGGTAGATGTATGTTACACGCATATTAATATGTAGATAATGAAGGTAGATGTATGTTACACGCATATTAATATGTAGATAATGAAGGTAGATGTATGCTACACGCATATTAATATGTAGATAATGAAGGTAGATGTATGTTACACGCATATTAATATGTAGATAATGAAGGTAGATGTATGCTACACGCATATTAATATGTAGATAATGAAGGAAGATGTATGTTACACGCATATTAATATGTAGATAATGAAGGTAGATGTATGTTACACGCATATTAATATGTAGATAATGAAGGTAGATGTATGTTACACGCATATTAATATGTAGATAATGAAGGTAGATGTATGCTACACGCATATTAATATGTAGATAATGAAGGTAGATGTATGCTACACGCATATTAATATGTAGATAATGAAGGTAGATGTATGTTACACGCATATTAATATGTAGATAATGAAGGTAGATGTATGCTACACGCATATTAATATGTAGATAATGAAGGTAGATGTATGTTACACGCATATTAATATGTAGATAATGAAGGTAGATGTATGTTACACGCATATTAATATGTAGATAATGAAGGTAGATGTATGTTACACGCATATTAATATGTAGATAATGAAGGTAGATGTATGTTACACGCATATTAATATGTAGATAATGAAGGTAGATGTATGCTACACGCATATTAATATGTAGATAATGAAGATAGATGTATGCTACACGCATATTAATATGTAGATAATGAAGGAAGATGTATGTTACACGCATATTAATATGTAGATAATGAAGGTAGATGTATGCTACACGCATATTAATATGTAGATAATGAAGGTAGATGTATGTTACACGCATATTAATATGTAGATAATGAAGGTAGATGTATGCTACACGCATATTAATATGTAGATAATGAAGGTAGATGTATGTTACACGCATATTAATATGTAGATAATGAAGGTAGATGTATGTTACACGCATATTAATATGTAGATAATGAAGGTAGATGTATGTTACACGCATATTAATATGTAGATAATGAAGGTAGATGTATGCTACACGCATATTAATATGTAGATAATGAAGGTAGATGTATGTTACACGCATATTAATATGTAGATAATGAAGGTAGATGTATGCTACACGCATATTAATATGTAGATAATGAAGATAGATGTATGCTACACGCATATTAATATGTAGATAATGAAGGTAGATGTATGCTACACGCATATTAATATGTAGATAATGAAGGTAGATGTATGCTACACGCATATTAATATGTAGATAATGAAGGTAGATGTATGTTACACGCATATTAATATGTAGATAATGAAGGTAGATGTATGCTACACGCATATTAATATGTAGATAATGAAGGTAGATGTATGTTACACGCATATTAATATGTAGATAATGAAGGTAGATGTATGTTACACGCATATTAATATGTAGATAATGAAGGTAGATGTATGTTACACGCAATATTAATATGTAGATAATGAAGGTAGATGTATGTTACACGCATATTAATATGTAGATAATGAAGGTAGATGTATGCTACACGCATATTAATATGTAGATAATGAAGGTAGATGTATGTTACACGCATATTAATATGTAGATAATGAAGGTAGATGTATGTTACACGCATATTAATATGTAGATAATGAAGGTAGATGTATGTTACACGCATATTAATATGTAGATAATGAAGGTAGATGTAAGCTACACGCATATTAATATGTAGATAATGAAGGTAGATGTATGTTACACGCATATTAATATGTAGATAATGAAGGTAGATGTATGTTACACGCATATTAATATGTAGATAATGAAGGTAGATGTATGTTACACGCATATTAATATGTAGATAATGAAGGTAGATGTATGCTACACGCATATTAATATGTAGATAATGAAGGTAGATGTATGTTACACGCATATTAATATGTAGATAATGAAGGTAGATGTATGTTACACGCATATTAATATGTAGATAATGAAGGTAGATGTATGCTACACGCATATTAATATGTAGATAATGAAGGTAGATGTATGTTACACGCATATTAATATGTAGATAATGAAGGTAGATGTATGCTACACGCATATTAATATGTAGATAATGAAGGTAGATGTATGTTACACGCATATTAATATGTAGATAATGAAGGTAGATGTATGCTACACGCATATTAATATGTAGATAATGAAGGTAGATGTATGTTACACGCATATTAATATGTAGATAATGAAGGTAGATGTATGCTACACGCATATTAATATGTAGATAATGAAGGTAGATGTATGTTACACGCATATTAATATGTAGATAATGAAGGTAGATGTATGCTACACGCATATTAATATGTAGATAATGAAGGTAGATGTATGTTACACGCATATTAATATGTAGATAATGAAGGTAGATGTATGCTACACGCATAATAATATGTAGATAATGAAGGTAGATGTATGTTACACGCATATTAATATGTAGATAATGAAGGTAGATGTATGCTACACGCATATTAATATGTAGATAATGAAGGTAGATGTATGTTACACGCATATTAATATGTAGATAATGAAGGTAGATGTATGCTACACGCATATTAATATGTAGATAATGAAGGTAGATGTATGTTACACGCATATTAATATGTAGATACTGAAGGTAGATGTATGTTACACGCATATTAATATGTAGATAATGAAGGTAGATGTATGTTACACGCATATTAATATGTAGATAGTGAAGGTAGATGTATGCTACACGCATATTAATATGTAGATAATGAAGGTAGATGTATGTTACACGCATATTAATATGTAGATAATGAAGGTAGATGTATGTTACACGCATATTAATATGTAGATAATGAAGGTAGATGTATGTTACACGCATATTAATATGTAGATAATGAAGGTAGATGTATGCTACACGCATATTAATATGTAGATAATGAAGGTAGATGTATGTTACACGCATATTAATATGTAGATAATGAAGGTAGATGTATGTTACACGCATATTAATATGTAGATAATGAAGGTAGATGTATGTTACACGCATATTAATATGTAGATAATGAAGGTAGATGTATGTTACACGCATATTAATATGTAGATAATGAAGGTAGATGTATGTTACACGCATATTAATATGTAGATAATGAAGGTAGATGTATGTTACACGCATATTAATATGTAGATAATGAAGGTAGATGTATGCTACACGCATATTAATATGTAGATAATGAAGGTAGATGTATGTTACACGCATATTAATATGTAGATAATGAAGGTAGATGTATGCTACACGCATATTAATATGTAGATAATGAAGGTAGATGTATGTTACACGCATATTAATATGTAGATAATGAAGGTAGATGTATGTTACACGCATATTAATATGTAGATAATGAAGGTAGATGTATGTTACACGCATATTAATATGTAGATAATGAAGGTAGATGTATGCTACACGCATATTAATATGTAGATAATGAAGGTAGATGTATGTTACACGCATATTAATATGTAGATAATGAAGGTAGATGTATGTTACACGCATATTAATATGTAGATAATGAAGGTAGATGTATGCTACACGCATATTAATATGTAGATAATGAAGGTAGATGTATGTTACACGCATATTAATATGTAGATAATGAAGGTAGATGTATGTTACACGCATATTAATATGTAGATAATGAAGGTAGATGTATGTCACACGCATATTAATATGTAGATAATGAAGGTAGATGTATGTTACACGCATATTAATATGTAGATAATGAAGGTAGATGTATGTTACACGCATATTAATATGTAGATAATGAAGGTAGATGTATGCTACACGCATATTAATATGTAGATAATGAAGGTAGATGTATGTTACACGCATATTAATATGTAGATAATGAAGGTAGATGTATGCTACACGCATATTAATATGTAGATAATGAAGGTAGATGTATGTTACACGCATATTAATATGTAGATAATGAAGGTAGATGTATGTTACACGCATATTAATATGTAGATAATGAAGGTAGATGTATGTTACACGCATATTAATATGTAGATAATGAAGGTAGATGTATGCTACACGCATATTAATATGTAGATAATGAAGGTAGATGTATGTTACACGCATATTAATATGTAGATAATGAAGGTAGATGTATGTTACACGCATATTAATATGTAGATAATGAAGGTAGATGTATGCTACACGCATATTAATATGTAGATAATAAAGGTAGATGTATGTTACACGCATATTAATATGTAGATAATGAAGGTAGATGTATGTTACACGCATATTAATATGTAGATAATGAAGGTAGATGTATGTTACACGCATATTAATATGTAGATAATGAAGGTAGATGTATGTTACACGCATATTAATATGTAGATAATGAAGGTAGATGTATGTTACACGCATATTAATATGTAGATAATGAAGGTAGATGTATGCTACACGCATATCAATATGTAGATAATGAAGGTAGATGTATTCTACACACATATTAATATGTAGATAATGAAAGTAGATGTATTCTACATGCATATTAATATGTAGATAATGAAGGTAGATGTATTCTACACGCATATTAATATGTAGATAATGAAGGTAGATGTATTCTACACGCATATTAATATGTAGATAATGAAGGTAGATGTATTCTACATGCATATTAATATCTATCAATAATGGAGTTTATGTATCTGTCTGTCTGTCTTTCTGTCTGTCTGTCTGTTTGTTTTAAGCCGAAAATCCATCAAATAATAATGTAATAATATAGAAAGCGTATGGTGACAAGCAGATAATAATAGACAACTCATGGATTAAAATTGGAACTCAAAGTTTTATTTTTCAAACAAATGGGAAGGAATTTTCCGTGAATAATATCGGAGAGATCAAATTGTTTATATCACGTATTTCGTCTTAATAATGACAGCGGTAGTAGCAGTAAGAGTAAGTCTGACGTTGGTGAGGAAGGACGGCGCGGCCGTAGCAGTAGTACAAATAATTAATGTTGTTGAATGCTGGTGTTGGTGAAGAAGGACAGCGCGGCCGTAGCAGTAGTACAAATAGTTGTTGTTGAAAGTTCGACGTTAGTGAGTAAGACGACGCGGCCGTAGCAGTAGTGCAAATAGTTGTTGTTGAAAGTTGACGTTAGTAAGACAACGCGGGCGTAGCAGTAGTGCAAATAGTTGTTGTTGAATGTTTGACGTTGGTAGGAATGGCACGGCCGTAGCAGTAGTACGAATAGTTTCTATTGTTGAATTGGTTGCCGTAGCAGACGATATGTTGTCGCTGAAGAACTGAACTGCTATTATTGTAATCAGTGTTGAAATGTTCTTGATTGGTGTTGTTATTGTTGAAGGATTAAGTCTGCTTCGTTTTGTTGTTGTTGCTGGAGAAGAACCGAGCGTCACTTAAAGTTCTTGGATGATCCGAGATTATTTTCTTCCCCCCCCTTTCTATATCTCTCCTTCCTGTAAAAGGAATCAAACCTTCTTGTTCACTGGGCCCAGCTGTTTTTATGTGAAAGTGGCGGACGTAGTAGGAAGCTCTTGGCTCCCAGGGGAGAAGACCAATAATGGCCATTGACTCCAGAAAACTGTGTTTGTTTGTGGTACTATTTTTGGTCACAGTAATCATAGCACATGAACAACCAACACGTAACTTTGTGGTAGCAAGCGTGATCATGTGCCCTAACCCTTGTGCCACCATAGCGATTACAGAACAAGTCCCAATGCCGCCGATTCCACTTTTAAGCGGTCGGGAATCATGTAAACAAGGCCGACTTGGGTGGCGGTCGCCATAGTAACACATGCCAGACAGTATGACGGTGTCTTCAGATCAAAACGAGATCTAAAATCATAACAGTAGTATGACTATTTACCAAGTCCGCTAGCTTCATTATATACTACGAAAAAAACCGGCATAAACACTATGGGCATTTCTCAATTTACATAATCAATTGCTTTTGAACTTCTAATAAATTAGTATTCGCAAACATACACTCATGATTGTTTTATTCAGATTTTATCACTTCAGGCACTTTTGCGCGCTAATAATCTTACTTATAAATTATAATTATTGAATCAAACTGTTTAATTAAAATAATAATTGATTTAAAAATCAATAAGTTACGTAGTTATTTTATCTACGTCCAATTGATTAAACAGCGTGCAGAACGTAAATCCATTGAAACAATCTCCCTCCGTCAACTCAGTTTGGACGCAATACAAGCGCGTAATTTAAAATGTAAACAAACGCTGGTATTACCGTGTTACTTTAACTTACGCTGTTAAGCTTTAATTTACAAACTGTTCTTATTATTCCATGTTTTATTTATAAAAGAAAAAAAATCACATCTTTTATTTTAATAAAAGATGTGATTTTTTTTCTTTTCTGTCAACAAAAAAATAATATAAGGAACAAGGGTGGCACTTTTACCTCCCGCCCAGGCAGCCCACTGCCGCCCAGCCCCCGGCGCCAGCATTTTGACTCACGTGACTCAATCGTAGTCACTTATAAACAGAATAGTCTTCCGTATTAACAATTAGCATGTACCCCACCCCCAATACATTTTTTTTGTTTATTAATTATTTACCTTACGAAATAGAATGAAGATTGATGGATTTTTGAACACCGCCGCCCACCGACGCCCAGCCCCCGGCGCCAGCATTTTGGCTCACGTGACTCAATCGTAGTCACTTATAAACAGAATAGTCTTCCGTATTAAAAATTAGCATGTATCTCACCCCCAATACTTTTTTTTTGTTTATTAATTATTTACCTTACGAAATAGAATGAAGATTGATGGATTTTTGCCCACCGCCGCCAAACCCTCGCATATATATATATATATATATATATATATATATATATATATATATATATATATATATATATATATATATATATATATATGTAAAAATCTAGAATACTGGCCGGCCAATGACCGGGTAACCTGGCTGGGCAGTGACAAAGTGTGCCAGCAATAAAATAAAAATTGTCCTGGGCCGATTTAATACAACCAAAGAGATGCTATATGGCCACTTAGCAAATAGGTGTCAACACAAATTTGAACATTGCAAAAGGTTTTATAAACATAAGTGAACTCCAGAATGTCAGGTTACCCGGTCATAAAGTCTTTGAAATTAATGGAATCATTTACACACACACACACACACACCCATATATATATATATATATATATATATGGTGGCTGTCTAGGAGGTTTGGGTGTGGATCTTCAAGCCTGCCAGACTTTTACAGACCATACCACACACACACACACACACACATACACACACATACACACATATATATATATATACACACATACACGTGTACATATATATATATATATATATATATATATATATATATATATATATATATACACGTGTGTATATGTATATACATATACGTGTGTATATATATAAATACATACACATGTGTATATACATACACATGTATATATATAGAAATACATACACATGTGTATATACATACACATATGTATATATATATAAATACATACACATGTGTATATATATACACATATGTATATATATATATATATATATATATATATATATATATATATATATATATATATATATAAATACATACACATGTGTATATGCATACATACACATGTAAAAATAAAAATGGAATAAAGGATAAGCAATTCAACAACTAGCAAAAATAAACTCAAAAACACATATTGAATAGTTCTACCAAAATATTTCGATCGTTTATAATACGATCATCCTCAGTAGGATACAGAACTTTGAACACATGTGTAAAGATATACATACACACATACATATGCATGTGTATATACATAAATATACATATGCATGTGTATATACATAATCATATACACACATATATGTATACATAATCATACACACACACACGCATATATACATATACATAATCATACACACACACATATATATATACATATGTATATGTACACATATGTATGTATGTATAAACGTATACCTACACATGTGTATATACATACACATATGTCTCTCTATATATATATCAATACATACACAGGTCTATATACACACATGCACATATATATGCATATGCACATACATACAAATTAATCCTAAAATTGCAATGTATTATGCCAAATTTATTGGATTTGAAGTAATGGTACTTATATTTAAGTTAGTTATATTAAATAAAACTAAAAATCGCACTGAACAAAAAAAAAGGACAAAAACAATGATTACAAAAAGAAAAAGAAATGCAAGAATTTTCTTCAATAAATGTTCTATGTATATACTGAAATGGCAAAACAAAACCTTTTCGGTGAAATTACGTACTTAAAGAAAGCGTTAGCGTTAGCGGATTTCTGGAGATTTTCTTTTCCGATTTAGTGGGTTTGGAAAATCGCTAGTAGGTTTATGAAAAGTGGGTCATTGGCCGGACGGTATTGTAGATTTTTACCATATATATATATATATATATATATATATATATATATATATATATATATATATATATATATGTTACCGCGTTCTTGAAAATTGAATTTGTGTTGCAGTATTTGTTCTAATGTTGCACTTACTTTATTCTGTCCTCGTTTAATAAAGGAGAAGTCATTCTAGACTGAGGCATTTTATTTTTGTTCCAATCCAGAGTTCCCGTTTTGGGGGAGCTACATTTTCTCCAGATTAAAAACTAACCTTGTGTCTAACTCTGCCCTAGTGGGAAGGCAACTAAATAGGAACGACAGAGTAAATGGTAAAAGTTCAGAATAGTTAGCAGTCGAGAAATCGTGCACATACACTCATATACATATATATAGTATATATACACACACATATATATACATACATATATCTGTACATATATACATATATGCATGTATATACATACATGTACACACATATATATATACATACATATACCTGCACATATATACATATATGCATGTATATACATATATGTACACACATATATATACACATACGTACACACACATATACATGTACATACACATATACATACATACAAATATATACATTCATATATACACACATTTCAGCGGTAAACAAATTTTTTACGTATTTATTTCCGTATGTTCCAAGAATTCCACATCAACCAAGGTTTCCTTTAACAATTTCAGTGGAATACTAAACTTTGGATTATTTATTTGTGAAAAAATGTAAAATATATATTTTGACAAATTAGGCACTATGTCATCAAGTGTTGGGGTCGCTGGTCCTGTCTTGGATGACTCTTTTTTGGCTATCCTAATCTTAGAGAAAAATCATTTCAGTCAGCACAATACTCGAGTGGCAATCTACTTTAAATATCCTTAAAATGTTGATACATTTAATTTTATTCATAACTCTAAATCTACACTCTGATTCTAGGCCGAGAAAAATCTATGTGTCATTATTAAGTCAAGTGTGAGATATTTGGAAAACCTTCAAAAGATATCAGATATAATTATGGATTTTTGGGGTTGCTATTTGAGAGATAGTTTAGCAGTCCTAAGTATTAAAATTTTTCATAGATTGAAAATTCATTCAATTAATTTCAGAGCACTAAGTTTAAAGAATTTGAAACATTTATTATTTCAGTGAGACCCATGACTGCCTGGAAAGAGCTAAGGCGCCTGTAATAAAAACAAAAGTCCCCCCCCCCCGGAGGGTTTAATACTCAACCATGAAGTCTTTGAGAGGTGCCATATAGCCACTTACCAAATAGGTGTCAACACAAATTTGAACATTTCAAACGGTCAGATAAACACAAGTGAACTCTAGAATATTCACCTTTTTGTAAGCATAGTTTATTCTTGGGGCACTCCTTAAGAAGTAGACGAGGACATGTCTGTGCATAGCATTGAATTAGGAAGAAATTGCTGAAACAGTTAGCAGCCCAATTAAAAATTTATCAAGAGATTACAAAATATCTCTAACAAATTGTGCTGCAGGTTGGTCAGATGCATTAACAATGGCATCTGCCGCCCATGCATATGACATATGTATAAGGAGTATTTATCTCCAATTAATGGATTATTAGATTTTGCATTTATACATTTGAATACTGAATTTAATAAACAAAATAGCTCTAAAAGCATCACAATAATGTGGACTACTTGTAGTATATCTGAGAAATGTTGGGAAAAGCATTGGCAACCAAACCATTTTGTTGCAATTGTTGAATGTGCAGGTCGAACTGTTTACAATGTAAACATCAATATTTGTAAGGATGAATCAGAAAGTTTTTCGACAACAATAAGCTTACAGGTAGAGACTGACGAGAATTCTTTGAGCAATAGTACCATTGATGACGCAACGAAAAAAAAATAATCAGCCAATGGATGATCAACTAGAAAGGGCCATATCTATTGATGGTGTGGAAGAATCAAATCAATTGTTTGATATTTTGCAAATTTATAAACTGTTTGAAAAATCCACTATTGTTCTTCAATCTCCCTCGATTCTTGATGAATCAAACTGCTATTTCTTTTGCGATAATCATTCAAATTTGGAAAGGATTCGTAAGAATCTAACATCAAGATTTGTGAACAATGTTGGAGACTGGAATTGCAAGACATATAACTGTCATAATGTTTACTATCTTGAAGAAACGTTTAAACTTATTTATAAGCGTGATGAAGGATTCTGCATCCGAAAACGAGTTGATGGCATCCGAAAATTCGTAAAACTTACTTCTCAGCCTACAGAAAAAGAAGTGTTCATCTTCAAAAAGTCTACAGTAAAAAAGTTCATAATACTTTCTGCAGATGTATACAGTTACGTTGCAGCAATGCTTCAAAATGATACACATTTTGAAATCGATGTCAGCAGAATTAATTTTGGCAGTGATCAAGAAAAGACAATCGTGAAAGCAGTTAGAGCGGTCTTCAAAAATTCACTCTCTTTTCTTTGTGCAAGGCATTTAAAGGAACATTTGACTAGATATTTGAGTGAGAACTGCAACTTGGATCAGAAGACTGTATTTAAATATAAAAAGCTTCTGTTTGGTAATGGTAATTTGATAGATTCACAATCAATTACAGATTTGAATCGAAAAATAAAAATTTGCTCGATGAAATTGAACATTTGAATAACCACTTGGGTTCACAATAGATTTGAGAAATGGTTGACA
>OY744516.1:83317229-83412229 GCA_963556195.1 Sepiola atlantica
ATATGTAGATAATGAAAGTAGATATATGCTACATGCATATTAATATGTAGATAATGAAGGTAGATGTATGCTACATGCATATTTATATGTAGATAATGAACGTAGATGTATGCTACATGCGTATGAATATGTAGATAATGAAAGTAGATGTATGCTACATGCATATTAATATGTAGATAATGAAAGTAGATGTATGCAACATGCATATTAATATGTAGATAATGTAAGTAGATGTATGCTACATGTATATTAATATGTAAATAATGAAAGTAAATGTATGCTACATGCATATTAATATGTAAATAATGAAAGTAAATGTATGCTACATGCATATTAATATGTAGATAATGAAGGCAGATGTATGTTACATGCATATTAATATGTAGATAATAAAGGTAGATGTATGTTACATGCATATTAATATGTAGATAATGAAGGTTGATGTATGTTACATACATATTAATATGTAGATAATGAATTGAGATGTATGTTACACGCATATTAATATGTAGATAATGAAGGTAGATGTATGTTACACGCATATTAATATGTAGATAATGAAGGTAGATGTATGTTACACGCATATTAATATGTAGATAATGAAGGTAGATGTATGTTACACGCATATCAATATGTAGATAATAAAGGTAGATGTATGTTACATGCATATTAATATGTAGATAATGAAGGTTGATGTATGTTACATACATATTAATATGTAGATAATGAATTGAGATGTATGTTACACGCATATTAATATGTAGATAATGAAGGTAGATGTATGTTACACGCATATTAATATGTAGATAATGAAGGTAGATGTATGTTACACGCATATTAATATGTAGATAATGAAGGTAGATGTATGTTACACGCATATTAATATGTAGATAATGAAAGTAGATGTATGCTACATGCATATTAATATGTAGATAATGAAGGTAGATGTATGCTACATGCATACTAATATGTAGATAATAAAAGTAGATGTATGCTACATGCATATTAATATGTAGATAATGAAGGTAGATGTATGTTACACGCATATTAATATGTAGATAATGGAAGTAGATGTATGCCACATGCATATTAATATGTAGATAATGGAGGTAGATGTATGCTACAGCATATTAATATGTAGATAATGAAAGTAGATGTATGCTACATGCATATTAATATGTAGATAATGAAGGTAGATGTATGTTACATCCATATTAATATGTAGATAATGAAGGTAGATGTATGTTACACGCATATCAATATGTAGATTATTAAGGTAGACGTATGTTACATGCATATTGATATGTAGATAATGAAAGTAGATATATGTTACATGCATATTAATATGTAGATAATGAAGGTAGATGTATGTTACATGCATATTAATATGTAGATAATGAAGGTAGATGTATGTTACATGCATATTAATATGTAGATAATGAAAGTAGATGTATGCTACATGCATATCAATATGTAGATAATGAAGGTAGATGTATGTTACACGCCTATTATTGTATAGATAATGAAAGTAGATGTATGCTACATGCATATTAATATGTAGATAATGAAAGTAGATGTATGTTACACGCATATTAAAATGTAGATAATGAAAGTAGATGTATGCTACACGCATATTAATATGTAGATAATGAAAATAGATGTATGCTACATGCATATTAATATGTAGATAATGAAAGTAGATGTATGCTTCATGCATATTAATATGTAGATAATGAAGGTAGATGTATGTTACACGCATATTAATGTGTAGATAATGAAAGTAGATGTATGTTACATGCATATTAATATGTAGATAATGAAGGTAGATGTATGTTACACGCATATTAATATGTAGATAATGAAGGTAGATGTATGTTACACGCATATTAATGTGTAGATAATACAAGTAGATGTATGTTCCATGCATATTAATGTGTAGATAATGAAAGTAGATTTATGCTACATGCATATCAATATGTAGTGAATGAAGGTAGATGTATGCTACATGCATATCAATATGTAGATAATGAAAGTAGATGTATGCAACATGCATATTAATATGTAGATGATGAAGGTAGATGTATGCTACATGCATATTAATATATAGATAATGAAGGTAGATGTATGTTACACGAATATCAATATGTAGATAATGAAAGTAGATGTATGTTACATGCATATTAATATGTAGATAAGAAGGTAGATGTATGCTACACGCATATGAATATGTAGATAATGAAAGTAGATTTATGCTACATGCATATTAATATGTAGATAATAAAAGTAGATGTATGCTACATGCATATAAATATGTAGATAATAAAGATAGATGCATATTAATATGTAGATAATGAAAGTCGATGTATGCTACATGCATATTAATATGTAGATAATGAAGGTAGATGCATATTAATATGTAGATAATGAAAGTCGATGTATGTTACACGCATATCAATATGTAGATAATTAAGGTAGACGTATGTTACATGCATATTAATATTTAGATAATGAAGGTAGATATATGTTACATGCATATTAATATGTAAATAATGAAAGTAGATGTATTTTACATGCATATTAATATGTAGATAATGAAGGTAGATGTATGTTACATGCATATTAATATGTAGATAATGAAGGTAGATGTATGTTACATGCATATCAATATGTAGATAATTAAGGTAGACGTATGTTACATGCATATTAATATGTAGATAATGAAGGTAGATATATGTTACATGCATATTTATATGTAGATAATGAAAGTAGATGTATGCTACATGCATATCAATATGTAGATAATGAAGGTAGATGTATGTTACACGCATATTATTGTGTAGATAATGAAAGTAGATGTATGCTACATGCATATTAATATGTAGATAATGAAAGTAGATGTATGTTATACGCATATTAAAATGTAGATAATGAAAGTAGATGTATGCTACACGCATATTAATATGTAGATAATGAAGGTAGATGTATGCTACATGCATATTAATATGTAGATAATGAAAGTAGATGTATGTTACACGCATATTAATATGTAGATAATGAAGGTAGATTTATGTTACACGCATATTAATGTGTAGATAATGAAAGTAGATGTATGTTACATGCATATTAATATGTAGATAATGAAGGTAGATGTATGTTACACGCATTTTAATATGTAGATAATGAAAGTAGATGTATGTTACACGCATATTAATGTGTAGATAATACAAGTAGATGTATGTTCCATGCATATTAGTGTGTAGATAATGAAAGTAGATGTATGCTACATGCATATCAATATGTAGATAATGAAGGTAGATGTATTCTACATGCATATTAATATGTAGATAATGAAAGTAGATGTATGCTACACGCATATTAATATGTAGATAATGAAGGTAGATGTATGCCACACGCATATTTATATGTAGATAATGAAAGTAGATTTATGCTACACGCATATTAATATGTAGATAATGAAGGTTGATGTATGTTACATTAATATTAATATGTAGATAATGAAAGTAGATGTATGTTACATGCAAATTAATATTTAGATAATGAAGGTAGATGTATGCTACATGCATATTAATATGTAGAATATGGAAGGTAGATGTATGCTACACGCATATTAATATGTAGATGAGTCAATTAAATTAATTTTATTGAAAAAAACATTTTGTTTATCATTTATTTGCTTCAAGTAAGAATTGTGAAAATAAAGTGTAAAATGAATGAACCTGGTAAAATGCCAATCTTTGAGGTAAAGCAACTGCATGGACTTTGGATAAGCATGCGAGATATATTCCTGCCAATAATGTAAGTAATCAGCAAAATTCTTTTGAATTTTCGGATGGGAACAAAATTCTTCTTGATCACAAATTGCAACAGGAACAGAAACTTTCTCTACAAAAAAGAAATGAATAAATGAATTGGATGATTTTGATAAATGAACCAAAATCATTTTACCATGAAAATAAATTATAAATAATTTTTTTCTCTCAGTTTTTTTGCTAATAAGCAGAAAATAAGCAGAAATTTTGAATGATAATTTGCTGAAGAAAGGGTTCTTTTAATTGTGCATTTCTTTTACATTTCTATACAAGTCTCTTTCATAATCTCTTACAGCCCAAATCCTTTTGGATCACCAAAGTTAAACAATGTTGTGGCTAGTTTGTCTTCAGATGAGTGACAGCTGAGAAATACCCGCTGTTGTAAGCACTTTCCATCCAGTATGTGTACGAAAGTGTACGAGTCAAGCTAACGAGAATAACAATTACAATTGAATTTATAATCGACATCAGAACATAAAACGCACACATCATGTAAATGGCAGTTTATTAGATTGCAAAGTTTGCATTTTCTAACGTGTATACGAATGAAGTTATTTAAATTTTAATACTTTTCAACGAAAACACATGAAAATAAATATAGATTTAAAAATCAATAATGCACCTAATGGCGCTTGTCTGTAAGTATGTTCGCACTTTCAGAAGATCATCAATCTCACAGAGAAGCAGAAGACCAGAGGATGATAAACACAGTAACAGACCCTGTGCAGAAATTTCTTTCTTTCCGTATTCATCGTCTTTTATTGTCGTCTGCCAACCTTCCATTTTTTTTTCACGCATTTTGCGGTTTTGTTTATACAGCCTCGTTTTCGTCTCGACAGCCTCGTTTTCGTCTCGGCAGGTCTCGGGCGCTTCCGCGAGCTGCCGATGCGGCCGAGCAGTCACGGAAATTAGGCGCAAATCCTGGAGTAGTACCCACAAAGTAATATTTACTTAAACGTTTCTCACACATATTTATCTATGACCCTGACAACATGTGTTCTTTCTTATTGTATTGGGTGCTTAATGTATTCATTGTTTAGTATTCATCTCGGTATCTTTTCCTTTGTTTATTATATGGTGTACTACATGTTTCATACCTCCCTTTACGATTGTCTTCGACAAACTGTTTATCTGTGAATAAATGTATGTAAATCCAACTGTTATTAACAGTACCAACGCACAAAATGGTGACTGCATGTACAGGAAAGATATGCTAAGCATGTACGTTACTAATTGTAAAAAATAGAATATAAAATATTCATAGCTCATCATCTTGTTAAGAACGTGCGGAACAAAGGAAGTACCATCTAATATTCATATATTTCACTGGTGATTCCTTGTTAAAAACATGCAAAAAAGGGAATACCATAAACAGAACATAACTATTCACTGGTGACGCTCTGTTAAGAACGGGCAGAACAAAGAAAGTGCCATCTAATATTCTTATTTTTCAGTGGCGACCCCTTTTCAGAGCACACACGATAAAATTGGGGAAAAAATCCTTAACTTAATCATTAAGAAGACTTTCTTAATATCGACCAACAAAACATAACAATTCTTTAATTGTCGACTCTCTTTGTTAGAAGACACACACGATAAAATAAAACAAAATCCGTAACACTATTAAACCTAATCATTAAGAAGACTTTCCTAACGTCGACAAACAAAATATAACAATGTCCCCTGAATTTCACTAATATTTAACATCTTTAATATTTATTCCGAGATATACTGAATAACTTCCTGTCTTTAACGAATAATTGAAGACAGACCCGACTTTGACAGCACCCTGGCAATCCTGCTTTAGAACTGCTTTGCCTCTCTTAAAAAATACTACAATAATTTTCACACACATCATGCTTTACTAGTTTAGAAAATATGATTGCGGACGTTTAAAGCCACTTGATTTGAGGGGTCATATATTAATTTATCCTCATCCCAAATCAACATAACTAAAAAGCAACGAACACTCATAGGGTTAAAAGCTACTTGCCAGAATTGCAGCAAATTTGGCATTGAGTATCTGGAAATTGCCAGAAGTGACATGAATACTACTACTACTACTACTACTACTACTACTACTACTACTACTACTACTAAAAGAAGATTTTTATGAAATTTGAAACATAAATAATAGACATGAAAGCGATGTTTGATTTTGAAGTGAGAATAGAAATCTAAAGCCCCCACCCATTTTAAAATAAATGTATCCATTCGAAAACTACTGGAGATATTTTCATGAAATTTGGAACATAAAAAGTTTCGTTTTATTTATGTTTGTGAAAATCAAAAAGAGACATTTATGTGAGTTACGCAGACATTCAAACCAATGCCCGGTTCTAGGACTTGCTTTTGAATCAGATTCATTTCTCGCAGTATTTCTTCCCATAAATGCAAATGCGACACGCAGGAGAAATTTTCAATTGACTGCAGAATGATTTGTGCATCCCTTCTCGTTTAAAGATTTTATAAAGCTGAGGTTAATGAAGAGTGCTTGAATAATTCCTTCAAATCCTATTTTTACGGCACGAATATCTTCAGATACTGTTTTAAATATTTTTCAGCATTTTGGCTATGATCAAAATGTAGTATTTGTTCGGTTTCACCCACATTCGTGATGATGTGCCGACGAGATTACAAAGTTTTTTTCCCCGACCGATCTTGTAGGGAAGAGAAAATTTAAGGGGGACCGTTTTAGATTTAGAAGTGAGAATTAGCGCAAAGTCACAGTATATAAAAATAGTTACTTCCCCTTTTCTCCTAAAATAATCATCTTGTTTTGTCAATTGTGACTTGTATTCCGAAATAGCCGCCTCTTATTGGGCAAAACAATCACCAGGCACATAATTTTGGTGGGCTGAAGGCGAAAAGCCCTTGTTCGACCTCTTCTTTTTCCGAAGAAGACGCTAAGGAACCTCTCTCTATTTTTTTTAATATGGTCGCTGTCCTGTCATCATCTTAAGGGACTTTATCCTTACTTCGAATCAGACGCACTCAAGGAGTCGTCTACCAACGTTAAATGGACACATTTTATTTGATCTTTTATCAAAGCCGTAAATACAATTAGTTTTGTAACAGGCATTTCCTGTGTTATCATTTAATCTATATATAATCTATATATAAATTGTATTGTGGTTCTTCTCTACGCTTTTTCATACGTTCGACAAGCAACAATCAATTTATTATTTGCCAGAAACAGTTCAGCAAAAGTTACTTTCTTAGAAGTGACTTGAATCTTGTTGTTACGTATCGACACTTGATTTGACAACATCTTTAATTTGCAGTTTATGTCAGCCAATCAGAGAATTACAGCGCGTACTATAAAAACCCCAACACACAGTTTTTCTTCCTCTTTTTCCTGTTATCCTTCAGAGAACATGCGTGCGTACGTGACAATCCAACCTAGACCTGATTAGGGGGGGTGTCAAAGGGTCCCTCGGTAAGCAACATACACGTAACGAGAGACTTTCATACACCACTCAACGAACGCACATGAACACAAGTTTATAGATACATACACTCTCTCACTAACAAAAAAGCACGCTAATCTATATACCTTCATGCCTATTCCAATTTACGCACACGTAAATGCACACGGCGTCAACCGAAATTAACATATCTGCTCAACCCCTTCTTAACGTACAACGCGCTAGCCGAAACAAACATGTGTACTCAATTTCTCCTTACATGCAAAACAACACTTTCACTAGAACGTTCTTGGACACTTTGAATTCTAAATCTATACCAGTCCTTCATTGTTCATCGTCTTAACAAGTTGTCGAATAAACATTAATTGTTTTGCATGGATAGACTTTGTCATTCTTTTATTTGAGATTTCCTTTCCCTATACAACTTCATTCCACCTCTCTCTAATTGACAGGATAAAAACACTTGAATGTTGTTTTGGTGCCTATTAGCAATCAAGCTGACCATTGAACATGCACTTAAAAACATTTTAACACAAAATAGAAATTTAATAATTAAATAATTAATTCATTTTTTTTATTCTTACATATTTAAAAAGACATTTTTACTTAAACTTTTTAATTAATTTAAAACAAAAAGTTGAAATTCCACACTCTTCTTTGGAACCGTTGCACATTTTCGCTGTTTAATTTAATTTGTTTTGTATTACATTGAAATGTGTAGAAAGAATGTTCTGATAGGCAAGCGTATTGCTGTCTTCACGTGACTGAAAGTAATTATTCGTACTCATGGCGCGTAACGAAAGCTGATTTCAGATATTTAACTAATTAGTAGTCTAATGCTTTTATTATTATGTTTCAAATAATTGAAAACAACAACAAAAAAATAGTAAATGACTGACTATTTGAAAACGAATACGTGCGATTTCACTTCATGAGTTCTGATTCTAACATGGCCACCGCAAGTTAAAAAAATATACATGGAGCACAGATAAAAGTTGTTACCGCGGCCGGAAACGCAAAAAAAAAAAAGATTATATGATAGTTATTTTTGCGAATAGATGATACGAAAATATCTGTTGCTATAGTAGTAGTAGTAGTAGTAGTAGTAGTAGTAGTAGTAGTAGTAGTATTTTTTAAATTGTAATTTTAATACGCATCTAATGATGTTTCTGAATTTTTGAGATGAGCATCGATAATTTCGATTATTTGGATTATTCGGACTACTGTTCTAACCTTGAGTGTTATTATCACAACGTTTCGGCCGATGTAACCTCTAACCTTCTTCAGGTGTATCTTATAGAACTCGGGAATCTTTGTACAGAAAGAAGAAACTTGATGCCGACTTTTCTTATTTTATTACTTCCTACACTGTGACATTGTTTTAATTTTCGGCAACCTACACCATTGGGTGTAGGTCACTGAAATAAATATATTATTTGTTATTTATAAAAGGGCTTTGTTTTCCTTTCCTTTGAAGACCCTTTTGCTACAGAATATTTGATGTTGGTCTTGCCTTAACACCCTCCTCCTCCTCACTGCGTCTCTTCAAGTTAATATTAGTCTTTTTAGTCTGTAATAACGAACATTACATTTCTACGCTGTGAATGTCCGTATTCAAAATACACAAAATATTCTGAAACTTGTTTGGATTCACGAGAGTCATGATTGTAGTTTCACGGTATGATCATTTTTTAATGTCGTCTGGTAATCTCGGTGATTATTTATAACGTTATGAGAATCTCTTCAAGTGAACATGTTTAATTGAGATTTATTTTTTATTACTTTGTTAAGATCGAGGGTGATGTTCCCGGACTATAAACGTGTTCAGTAAATCAAGCAATGTTGCATGCAAAAGACAGAGTGATAATTAATAAACAAAATGAGGTAGTTCAAATACCGTTTATTGAACGTGTGTGATGTATGCATGTGTGTCGATGGAAAAACAGTTCTTGAAAAAGGTATAAGAAGAAATGAATCCGGCGTGAGGAAAGTCTTTGAAAGCCGTACACAAAGAAAATGAGTTGAGAACTCTTACCGTTGTTTGACCACGTGTTGACGGAAGAAACGTGTGTTGGTAATTGTTATGCCGAGACCAGTTCAAGAGAAAAGCGTGAGACGAAGCGCTAGTGTATTAGCGTCGTTCTGCCGAGGCCAATCGACCAGAAGAGAAAAGTGATACGGAACGCTAGTGTCAGCGTCGTTCTGTCGAGGCTAACTGAGTAGGAAAAAGCGAGTGAAACGGAGCGCTGGTGCCAGCGTTGTTCTGCCGAGGCTGGTCGGTGAAGAAGAGAGATGGATTTTTCGTTTGCAACGGTTTTTATAGTCCGAAGGGCAGATAACTCTGGTGTCGCTTTACAGTGCCACCTGTCGGTGAAAAAGCGACACCTACCGGCAAACCGGTGTAGTTATGTTTTGAAAGGAGGAGGTAATTGCTACAACTTAAAGACTTGATAAAAATAACTTAATTAAAAAGTGCGCTAGTTAGCCGTTTCAGAGTTTCTCTGAATTTAGATTCGTTTTCTTTCATGTATTTTTCGCATTGTTATTGTTTTATTTAATATCTAGATTTGTCGCGCGTTGAATTTAGTAGCCAGTGATTTTGCTTATAAAAATCAAATGAAGGCTGTTGAACTTTATCAACTGAAAGTAATCCCGCCTGGTCGAGTAGTGACGAGGTCAGTGACTTAATATCACGTGATGGAATAACTACGCTCTGCTAACACGTGACATGTAAATAGTGCCGAAATTAGGCGCCAAATTGTATTCAAACGTTATGTGTTCAGTTCCCAATAAAGTTCTATGCAGCACGCACGCGTATTAAGTTTTACCTCATTGGTCTGTTTTTGAAGTGAGCGAGAAACGTTGTTACTGGATTTTCTTTACGATATACGATTTTTTTTTGGCAAGTTTGAAGGTGTGTGTTGTTTTTTTTGTTTTTCTTTTTCTCTATTCGCGTTTTTTTTTCTCTGTTGGACTATTGTTGTTATTTCCCGTTATTTGTTCCTGTTGTTGTTATTGACTTTTATTGTTACACGATAGTATTTGGGTTTTTTTCTGCCCCACTTATTACCCCCCCCCTGTGTTTAAAAAAAAAAAAAATTTTATCATGGCGGCAGCTACGAGCTCTAAGCCAAACGACCAAATGGAAACCAATGTTAACACTGAATGGGTTAGACCCCCCAAAATAGTAATTGATATAGATCAATTCATTGAAAAAGCCAAAAAATGTGCTCACTTGGTGACAAACGACGGCCTTCTAGTGGATATACCTAAACTGGAAGATATTAAAAAGCGAAGTGTGATTATGTTCGTCTTTGACAAAAGAATCAAGAAAACCATCAGAGCGACGGCGGATTTAATCTGCAAAGAATTATTCGAACTAAAGGTTACAATACATGGAACACCTTATTTCCCAATGAGGAGACTTGCCTAAAATTGTCC
The DNA here is from genome assembly GCA_963556195.1 of Sepiola atlantica. Classification (NCBI taxonomy): domain Eukaryota; kingdom Metazoa; phylum Mollusca; class Cephalopoda; order Sepiida; family Sepiolidae; genus Sepiola; species Sepiola atlantica. The sequence goes on from OY744516.1 coordinate 83,327,929, forward strand.
CAAACGGAAATAATTACTCAAGATTTTATTTTAAGGACTGAATACATGGGGAAGCGTCGAACGGCAGTAACCATCTTCAACGTGCCATTCCACGTGGATGGGGAACATCTTGGAGCATTTCTGCTTCAAAACAAAAACCAACAGTAATCAAAACTCGAGTGGGCCAACATCTAGGGGTTCCTCTGAGTGGGGTGGCCGTTAATTCCCCCTCCACCGAAGTCAACAGAAGACTACCCTGTATTACCGGATCTTACCAAACCCAACGAAAGAGATAAAAATGACGAAAGAGAGGAAGATGACGATAGTGAGGAAAATGAATGGATCTTGGTGACCGGTAAAAAAACGCCCGGTCGTGAATCCTTAGATAAAATGAGAGAGGAAGCCATGCTATCCAACGATCCGGGCAAGGATAAATATATAGAAATTAAGGAACTAAAAAACAAGATAGATAAAGAAAAAAACCCTTCGAAATCACAGTCGCCCACCAAAATTCCCGCTCCTAAGCCGAGTCCAAGTCACCCTAAAGAAGCAAAAAAGAACCCCATTAGCTCTCCCTCTCAAACAAAAAATCGCCCGACCCCAAATAAAATGCCTCCTCCAGTTACTGGCCCCCTAAAGGACAGGTCATATAAACTAATTCCTCTAAGCCCTGTTAAAAGACGTACGCCATCTCCCAAACCTTCTCCGTTTGTCTCGCCACAGAACACCCCTAAAAATATTCCCCCTGCATCCCCCATGAAAACTTATTCTCCTGCCTCACCCTCAGCTCAGAGTTGTAGTACCCCTTCCCACACATCAACGGAAGATATACCACCTCCACCAACCCCTACTCCTCAAAAAAGACCGAGGAGCCCATCCCTTGACAAAAGCAGGAAAAAGGCGGCGCTCTTACATGGTACCGAACTATGTATAACAACTGAAGTGCAGAAAAGCGCCGCCAAAAATCATAGAATGCCTGAAATTAAAAAACTACTCGATTTCAAAGAAGTAGGTGGCAAATCGATTGAGGATCCCCGAAATCTCCCAAACGCAGTGAGAGTGCTCACTGTCATCCGTAAAAAGTCGGAGGCCAAGGCACTTTGGCATTTGCTCGGAGAGGCAAATGAAACTTTTAAACTAGAAAAACCTATGGCAATTCTTAAAAGTGAAATGTTAAATTGTTTAAGTAAAGATTGTGTTGGGAGGGTCCCTGTTAAATTGCACCCATCCCTTTACCGTATAGCCAAACTAACATTTCCTTTGGATGTTGGCGGCATCTCCCATACCGGAGAGATTAATGAACAAATGGGTATGCATTCTTTTTTGGGGGGGGGGCGTCGGCATCCTGACTTCGTCAATGTTCGTTTCTGGAACCCAACCCTAAGGTATTCTCAATGGCTCTATTTCTAGCAAGTGTGAATGTCCGGGGGCTGAGGGCCGGCCCACTTACGTAAATTTCGTATTGCACTGGACCTTCAGCAGCTTGGAGTGAATGTATGTTGTATTCAGGAAACCCACTTGGTTTCAGGCGACCATTTGGGTGCGTTGGCTAAGCGATTTCACGTTTATTCAGCGTACTTCGATTCTCGCTCAAGAGGTGTATCCTGGCTTGTAAGTAAATCATTAGATGCGTCGTGTGACCCTTACTTCATGGATCCGGAAGGAAGGATATGCGTTTTGGATGTTACCATAAAGGATAAGGCATTTCGGCTCATCGGGGTTTATGCGCCCAATCGCCGCAATGAGCGTGCTCCCTTTTTGCGGCGGATCGATCAATTCATGAATACATCTCGGACGGTTATTTTAGCAGGGGACTGGAACGCGGCCTTGGACCCTGATTTAGATCGTAACACGGATAGGGGAACTAACGATGATGGGGACGCTAGAGTATTTCGTGAATTCATCGATAGGCTCGATCTTATCGATAAATTCCGGAATTATAAGCCCCTTGATAGAGTATGGACTTGGACAGCTAGACGCAGCTCCGGTTCGAGACAGCTCTCGAGTTATCTCGACCGGTTCTTAATTAGGAGAATCGACGTAGAATTATTACAATGTCCAAGTTTTCATAATATAGTTTACTCGGATCACAGACTCGTTCGGGTTCGAGTAAACTTAAATAGACCTAATCCTAAATTAGCGGGTTACTGGAAGCTCAACACTTCGTTGTTCGAGGTGAAGGGCTTCCAGGAACAATTAGAACTAACCCTACAGCGGGAATTGACGGGGGCTATCATTGGGAATAGGAGGTGGAATAGTCTTAAGGATTTAATTAGGTCCTTTGCTGACGATTTTAGCAGACGACTCAATCTAACAACTAGGGCAGTTAAAGTGACACTAGAATCTAGATTAGATCGGGCGGTGGAGGTGGGTGATAGCGTTAAAGTTACCATAATTAAGGCAAAGCTGGCATCCTTGACTACTCAAGAACACCAAACATTAGTAATTAGGGCTAGGTTAAAAAGATTGCCCATGGAAACATCAAATATGGCCGCTGAACTGCGTGCAGAAGAACGTAGACAAGCTACCGGTCGACATATCGCCCGTGTCTCATTGCCAGATCGGCGTCTCGTGACTACAAACGAAGGTATTCTGGAGGCGTTTCGTTCTCATTTCCAGGATTTCTTTACCAGGGAGCCCGGTTTGTCATTAGCACAATTCGACCCCTATTTAGCTGACTTTCCTCGTCTCGAGGCGACTGAAGCGGCTAGGTGCGAAGGTTGTATAACAGAGGATGAAGATCGGGAAGCCTTAAGGCGGGTCGGCCGTAACAAGTCCCCCGGGATCGATGGTTTGCCCTACGAGGTGTATTTGAGGTTGTCGCCCTTTTTTGTTCCCTTACTGACTGCTTTATTTAACTCGTGGTTTAGGAATGGAACTATCCCCAAGCACTTGACCATGGGTATTGTGAAGTTGTTACGTAAAAGCAAAACTGGTGGGGATGGGTTAGATAATTTTCGGCTTTTAACGATGCTAAATGCAGAGTTAAAGATTTTGGCCAAGATCTTAGCCAATCGACTGCAGCTTGTCTTGGCTCGTCTTATAAGCCCGGAACAGACTTGTGCTGTAAAGGGCAGGACGATTCAAGACAATTTGCACTCGATACGCTTGATCTTAGATAAAGTCGACACTAAGCCGCGCTGATCAATTTAGATCAGTCCAAAGCATTCGATAGGGTTGACCATCGTTACTTGGAGACTGTTTTGTCTGCGGCCGGTTTTGGCTCGCAATTTCGCTCTTGGATTCGCCTCTTGTATGCGAACCCCGTGGTACTGGTAGAGGTGAATGGTATGAGGTCTAGGCCCTTCAGTTTATTCAGATCTCTTCGTCAGGGATGTCCACTATCACCGATGTACTATGTGCTTGTGTTGGAGCCCTTCCTTTACAGGCTAAGGGTGACTCCGGCCCTTAATGGGATTACTTTGCCTGGTGGTTGTACCAGGTTGAAGTACTCCGCCTTTGCCGACGATTTGAATGTGCTTGTAACAAGCAGTGCCGAGATAAGCGTCGTCGACAGAGAAATCAGATTGTATGAAACGACAACAGGGGTCAAAATTAAATGTGACAAGTCTATTGGCTTACGCATCGGCGCCTGGAAGGGTGTTCCCTTGCAGGGGCCCTTCAGCTGGACAGACGGACCTTGCAAGCTACTCGGCGTCTGGTTCGGTCCCGATCTTCAGCTGGAGAAAAATTGGTCGGAAGTATTGAAAGCGATACGGGGCGCAGCTGGTCTGTGGACCCGTAGAAATCTTTCATTATGGGGAGATCGGAAGTGTGTTGCTCACACATCTACCCGATCATCCTATATCGTCTATCGATACTCCCACTCCCGTCGGATACGCTGCTGGAAATGCAGCGGGTTCTTTTCAAGTTCTTATGGCTTGGTAAGGCCCCTATGGCCCGTCGCGAGATTTGTTATCTCCATCCGTCTGAAGGCGGTCTAGGTATGCCATGTATAGAAATCCGTCAGCACACCTTGAGACTATTCTACCTAGATGGAATGAGGTCACAAACTGACGGAAGCGGGGTCTTCTGGATGGAAGACACCAAGAAAGCATTCCCTGCTTTTAAAAGTGTGCACTTGGACGAGGAGGTGGCACACAGGTTGCCCCGAGGTGAGTGTTCATTTTTTCGCGAATGTAGACGCGCTTTGAAGTTTTTCTCTAGGGTGAAAGAAAGCCTCTCTGACACCCTGCTGATGTCCCGGAAGGAAATATATCGGGTCATGGTGAGGGGAACCTTTCGAGATGTTAGGATTGAGGGGCTCGGTTTGTCGAGGGGGGAGCTACGCTAAATCTGGCCTTGGACGCCTGGGTTGAGGTGCTTCGATAATGACGAGGCATCATTAATCTGGCTGATGATAAGAAATGCTTCATTCAGCTCGCTTGGTAAATTCGCCGACTTGTCTTAGGTGTGGTGACGAGACCTTGGTTCACGCCTTCGTTGCTTGCCGTATAGTCGTGCCGCTGATTAGGCTTGTTTCTGGATTCATGGTTCGCATTCTTGACGTATCTTCTTTCAACCTAGAACCTATCAATGTATGTAGCAGTTGGGCTCCGACAAATGATAGGATAAAACGATTTTTATTTTTAAGCTTACTAGCAGTCATGAGAGATACGATATGGAAGACTCGAATGCAGACAGTCTACGGAGCTGAGACCTACGCTCCTCTCGACCTTATTGCAATTTTCAAATATTATCTGAAAGCACGCATTAGGGCCGAGAGAGTGAGCCTCTCTTCGGCAGATTTTGGTGAAAGGTGGGTGCGAGGTGCACGACTGTGTAGAGTGAGTGGTGCTAGAATAGAGTGGTATTTAGACGTACCTTAGGTAGAGGATTTTGGATTGCAAAACCGAACATTGACATTTTAAGTTAAGACTAGGACAGTTTTTTTATTTATTATAAGTTTAATAACTTAGCTAGCGTGTGAATGATTTCATTATGACCCCCTTTTTTTTCAGCCCGTCCCCACCTAGGTGACAGAGCACTAGATTTGTCAGGATGCAGGTCACCCTTCGGAATTTTCGAAGGAGGTGTTGTTAAATAAAGCGTTGGGGCCTGCATCAAACCCTTTTTTCGATTTTTTTCGTTTTGACTGGCAAATCTGCGCATCTGCCACAGCTTAGTAACGGGGGGTCTTTTACTAACTTTTTTTTCTCTCATTGTATATATTCTCATTTATTGTTTTTGTATATAGGGTTTTATCATATCCCCCCCCCCCCCATTGCATATTTGTAAATATGGGTTTTAACTAGGTTATTCATGGAGTGATTTCTTTTGGTGATTGGAGAAGGATGTACAGTATAAATGTGGTATTTTGGTGAATGATGGTCCTGCATGGAACTAGCTAGGTTAAAAAGTTAGAATCGGACCGATCGCTTTCCCCTTCCCCTTTCTTTGGCCTTGTGCCGCATTTTGTATTATTTTTTAAATTTTACAAATAAATATTAAGTTTTACCTCATTGTTTCTTATCTTTTCTTCCTCGTCTTCGTGGCTCACTGCCTACCACTATGGCTATTGCTATCCCCCAAATTGTAACAGGTTATGGGTCCGGTTATTGACAGCATAGGCTTATGTTACAGGGAGACAAAAGAAAATATGAACTATGGGAAGTGAAGTTTCTTGGCTACATGTGAACTCAAAAATTGTACAACACCATTACAGCGGAGGAGAATACTGGAATAAGTCAGACCAAAAACGCTGATGCCTTTGGTGAATTGGTACAGTATCTCGATGACCGAAGCCTTTCGTTGATCATCCGAGATGCGAAGAATGACGGCAGGAAAGCCTTAAATATTTTAAGGGAACATTATCTGCCACGAGAGAAGCCAATGATAATCTCGTTATACACAGAATTAACGTTGTTACAAAATAAGCCGGAGGAAAATATTACCGATTACGTAATGAGAGCGGAAACTGCCGCAACTTTTTTTTAAAATGCCGGCGAGACGATTAGCGATGGTCTGTTAATCGCAATGATTTTAAAAGGATTGCCGAATGAATATAAAACTTTCACTACGGTAATAGAAGCACCGATGACATTTCAAAGCTTTAAGACCGCACTTCGAAATTATGAGGAAACTGGAAAAAACCCAGGGAGATAAAGACGCAAACGCGATAATGAGTGTAAAAGAAAAGCGACACAATAAAGAACCAGCAAGCATATTCAAACAAAAGGATTACAAAAAATTCAATGGATCATGTTTCTCATGTGGAAAATACGGACATAAATCGGAAAATTGCCGAAAATCTTCACGCTGGTGCAAAAATTGCAAGACAAAATCCCACGACACAAACTTTTGTCGAAAAACGCACGTGGGACACACTCAAAACGGAAACGCGATAAACCATGTATCAGACAAGGAGACTTATATTTTTTCAGTCAATAATGATAATGATTCTTCATGTAATGACTTATTGGTGGATTGTGGGGCCACAACACATATCTTAAATGACGAATCTAAGTTTATAAGCTTCGATGATAAGTTTGATTCTTCCCTGGCGGTAGCCGTTATAATAATTTGGCGTTAAAAAGAGGAGATGCTTATGTCAAAATGACTGATACAAATGGAAAGGTACATAAAAACATTTTTAAAGACGCGTTGTATATACCTTCCTTTAGTAATAATATTTTTTCAGTGCAAGCGGCAAGGGGTGCTAACATTTATAAGAAAGGAAAATGATATTATTTAAATAGTGTAACTTCGCCTAAGAAAATAAAATATCCACTAGAAAAATGGCACAATATAATGGGACATTGTAACACAGTAGATATAATAAAATTAGAAAAAACCGTTTCTGGCATGGAAATAAGTGATAAAAATCCGTTTAATTGTAAAATATGCCCACAGGCGAAAATGCCCCAATTCAGAAATAGATTGCCCGACAAACGAGCAACAAAAAGACTCGAACTTGTACATATTGACTTAGCTGGTCCAATTGAACCTACAGCTCAAGACGATTTTAAATACGTATTAGGCCCCATAGTCACATATATGTTAAAAAGTAAAAGCTACACAGTAGAAGCCTTTGAAAAGTTTTTAGCTGATATTGCCCCGTATGGGAATATAAAAACAGTAAGAAGTGATCAAGGCACGGAATTTACTTCGAAAACCTTCGAATCACTATTAATTAAAAATAAAATACGCCATCAAAGATCGGCGCCATACTCACCACATCAAAATGGCACGATTGAGCGCACGTCGCGCACAATTTTTGAGATAGCGAGATGTATGCTGAAACATGCAAATCTTCCAAAATATATGTGGACACACGCTATTTTGACATCGGCATATATCCGAAATAGATGCTACAACAACCGTAATACCAGAAAACCATATGAATGTTTTACTGGAATGAAGCCGAATATTTCAAATATGCACTTATTTGGAAGCATCTGTTATGCATATATCCCAAACCCCCAAAAATTGGACGATAGGAGTCGAGAAGGCATATTTTTAGGCTATGATAGAGGAAGCCCAGCTTACGCAATATATTTTCCCGACACAGGAGAAATAAAAAACGTATGAATTGTAAAATTTACTGATAAATTAACAGAATCTATAGGGAAAGAAAAAGACAAAAATGGTACTGCTAATGATGGTAAATTAACTGAACCAGAAACAGAAATAATAAGTGAAAATATAGGGAGAACAAGATCTCGCCCAAAATACCTCAGCGATTATTATGTGGGAAATTAAAATAATGACGCAATAAGTTACACAATAGACTATTGCTATCACATAAAAAATATACCGAAAACATACGAAGAAGCTATAAATTCAGAAAATTCTGAAAACTGGCAAAAGGCCATGACAATTGAGATTGATATTTTGAGAGAAAATAAAACGTTTGAATTAACGGAATTACCCCAGAATAAAACTTTAATTCCAGCGCGATGGGTGTATACCGTGAAAAATGACAAAAATAAGGGAGAAATCTTTAAAGCTCGTTTAGTAGCGAAAGGTTACGCTCAAAAACCATACGAAGATTATGATGAAACTTTTTCTCCAACAGCGAAATTAAATTCACTTAGAATGTTAATGCAAATTGAAATACAATATGATTTTAAAATACACCAATTAGACGTAAAATCAGCATATTTAAATGCACCTATAAATAAAGAATTATATATGGAACAAGCGAAAGGATTTGAAATCAAAAATGAAAATCCCAAACGTAGACTAGTATATAAATTAAATAAGTCGCTATATGGGTTAAAACAGAGTGGCCGAAACTGGAATAATCTATTACATACACATTTAATAGAAAATGGATTTAACCAATCGTTGGCAGATGTTTGTGTTTACACTCAATATGAAAAACATACAATTATCATAGTATGGGTAGACGATATATTAATCGCAACAAGGTGTAACGAAAATATGACAAACACAAAAACTATCCTGAAAGAAAAATTTAAAATGACTGACCAAGGCCAAATCAAGTATTTTTTAGGCATAGAATTTAAATATGAAAATAAAACAATATACATGCATCAAAAACGATATCTCCAAAGTGTATTAGAAAGATTTGGAATGAAAGACTGTAAGCCAAAATACACACCTAGTGAAAGCAATATTAATAAAATATGCAGTGAAAATAATAAATTAGCAGACGAAAAACTATACAGAGAAATAGTCAGAAGCTTAATATATGCAATGACTGCCACAAGACCAGATCTATGTTTTATAGTAACAAAATTGTCCCAATATATGAATAAACCGTATGAAAATCACATGCTATTAGCTAAACATGCACTTAGGTATATTAAGGCCACAATTAACCAACAGTTAATATTTAAACCTACTACAAATAGTTTGAACATCGTAGATTTTTGCGATGCTGATTGGGCAAACTCGCAAGATAGGAAAAGTTTAACGGGATATGGATTTAAAATCTCAGACGATGGACCACTGATTTCGTGGAGAACGCGAAAGCAACCAACGGTAGCATTGTCAACTTGCGATGCCGAATACATGGCATTGAGCGATGCAACGCGGGAGGGAAAATATTTAAAAACACTCATGAAAGATTTATTAAACGAGAAAATTGATACATTTTCATTGTATTGTGACAATCAGAGTGCCATTACTCTGGCAAAAATCCCGTAAATCACCAAAGATCAAAACACATAGATATCAGATTCCACTTTGTTAGAGACGAGATACAGAATAATACTCTTAAGTTAATTTACGTTGCAAGTGAAGAAAACATAGCTGATATATTTACTAAACCAGCAAATAGATCTAGAAATGAAAAATTCAGACATTTACTGATGGGATTCTGAAGGACATTCTTTAAAATGATAAATAATAATAATTAACAACAAAAAAAAGGGAAAAGTTTTTTTTAAGGTCTGTAAATGTGAACAAGTTTTTTTTCTTTCAAAAGAAAAAAAAAAAAAAAAAGGTTAATAAAGTGACAAGATTTTGTCTAGCAAAAAGGGAAGGACAATGACCCCTGTTGAAATATAAGACAACAAATGAACATTTGAATATATTTGATGAGGAGGTGTGTTGAACTTTATCAACTGAAAGTAATCCCGCCTGGTCGAGTAGTGACGAGGTCAGTGACGTGATGGAATAACTACGCTCTGCTAACACGTGACATGTAAATAGTGCCGAAATTAGGCGCCAAATTGTATTCAAACGTTGTGTTCAGTTCCCAATAAAGTTCCGTGCAGCACGCACGCGTATTAAGTTTTACCTCATTGTTTCTTATCTTTTCTTCCTCGTCTTCGTGGCTCACTGCCTACCACTATGGCTACTGCTATCCCCCAAAATGTAACAAAGGCAATCGCTCACAAAAATACACTTAACGAAAAAGTTCGAAAATTTGATTGACCTATATTTCACCATAATTACAAATTCAAAGATTTTTTTCCAAATTTAACCACATTAATTGATGAGATTGTTTAAATGTAATTGATGTACATCACTTCAATTTTATTTTGTTTTGGGATAAAATAGAAGAAAAAAACAACGAAAGAAACAATATATTTTTGTTAAAAAACGTTTTATTATCGAACAATGTATTTGAAATTAAATTTGAAGGACAATCCCAAATTCACAAATTTTGAATTGTTTCAAATGATAAAAAGCCCCATCCCACATTCTGAACGAAGATAATCAAAAATAATGTATTCCCATTCCCTCTTTTACTTTTAAATGTTGCGTGTGTGCTTTTTGTAGAGTTGATTCAAATATTTAGTCTTTGCATTGAAAGTGTTGTTTTGTGTCTAAACTGGGGGTGAAATAATTTTCTTAAGCTCGAGGCTAAAACAAAACAAAAAAAAAACAAACAAAGAAACAGTAAATAAAATTTAAAAAGTAAAAATTAAATATTAAAAAAGGACGAACTTAACTTAAAAAAATTAGACATACATTATTAAAAAATATGTTCAATATTTTATATTTTACTTAAATAATTTATCAATCAAACATAGAGATACACAAAGTAAAGACAGTAATTAAGGCCCCAGTGCGCATGTGCAATGTATTAGCTCCACTATCGGTATCAGTCTTTGCTTCTGGCTCTTCCGGTTGACTCTTCGCTTCCGTTTCCGGTTCGGCTTTAGGAATAGCTTTTGTTGTATCAACGCCGGCAATTTCTTCTTCTGCAGCTATAATGGAAACATAATAAAAAAGGATTAATTATTAGTCGTAAAATTCGTAAATAAAGTTAAATTCTTGGTCACCCATTAGAGTGCTTACCATTATTAGGATTGACATCCTAATAACTAAGGGAAGACAAGTACGACCTTTCTTTCAATTGTTGACTCAGCCCTTTTTTCGTCTCTAAGAAAGAGAGCCTGCGGGGCCTTTGATCCCGGCAAATCACGTTGACAGAGGTTTCCGACCAATCGCAGACCAGAGATCATGCGTGACCACGCGTGATTTGAGTGATATAAAAGAAGATACGCCTTTCTTCTCCTCCTCTTTTTACCCGCTCTCAACGAGTAACACGGTCCTTGTTTCAACGAAGTTTTTCCTCTCCCTACGACCAGCGATTAAGACAATCCCATTAGCATGACTCAAAAAGCATGTGGGCGAGAAAACACTACTGCTACTGTCTTACAGTTTACTACCAGCCGTCCCCCCTTTCCTCTTCATCGGACGCAGGACAAATAACCCTTTTTTTCTTTCTCTGTTTTAAGCACGTTCGAACGCCAAATTCCTACCCTTTCGTACTCGGCAAAAAAGGGGTACAGAGACGGCTTATTTTCCTTAAATTACGCGCACACCAAAACATGTGTGTTTTCCAAGAAGAAATTTTAAAAGACAATTTTATACAAACAGTAAAATGAACATTTTCCTGTGCACAAAACTCAGACTTTTCATTGAGGAATTTATGCAATTTAAATGAACCTCATTTTCCTTAAATTACGCGCACACCAAAACACGTGTGCTTTCCAAGAAGAAACTTTAAAAGACAATTTTATACAAACAGTAAAATGAACATTTTCCTGTGCACAAAACTCAGGCTTTTCATTGAGGAATTTATACAATTTAATTGAACCACGTTAAATAAATTGTTATGTTTATATGAATTTTTGAGTGCTGGCTTTCTTACTTTTTGTGTTGGTTATTGGCGTATTTTTACTCTTTATTTCATGCTTAATAAGAATAGAAAACGTTAGAACCCCACACCATTATACCATAAAGCGTAATGTTGTTTTCAACCCCGAAAGAATGATGGCATTTTTCAATCACCTATTTATTTTTGTATCACTAATCAATGCTTTGACATACATATACACATTATTTAAGGACGTGTTACATAACTAAAACATAATTCAATACTATTTTGATGTTTAAGGAAGTATAAACTTAGCACGTTTTATAGTCCATTTGGGCGGACACATTTCTCACTAGTTGTATGCATAACATATGAAAAGTTGATCACAATCTGGAAAGATAATGTTTGTGATAGCCAATACACCAAATTCTTAAAATTCTTATTACTTATTTCTTAATAATTGCACACTCTGATTCCTATACAAAGACACACTCTCTCTCTCTCCCTCTCTCTCTCTCTCTCTCTCTCTCTCTCTCTCTATATATATATATATATATATATATATATATATATATATATATATATAATTAAATAAGATATTAAATATATATTATAATAAGTAAAAAGTATAAAGATAATTATACGATATGACATAATATTATAATCATAGAATTAGATGAATTATATATTAAAAACTATAATAAAAATAAATAAAATAGGGTCTTAAAAGAAGTATATATAGAAAATATACAAATCTAAAAATTAAAATTAAAAACTAACATTTCAAGTTAAAAGTAAAAAATTAACAGTTTAAAATTTGAAATTTAAATAAAAGATTAAAAGTTAAAGTTAATGTAAAAAATCAAAAACGTTTACATTTGATGTGTCAATTAAATATATATATATATAAAATATTCAATAAGCTAAATAAAATACAATTATATCAATATATATAAATATATATACTAAAATTATAGGGAATACAATTCACGAAAAAATATTGACAAAAATAAAATGAGAGGGGAAAAAATGGTGATATTTTATAGAGTATATTAATAAAAACAGACATGTTTTTTAAATGGCCCTTTTTCGGTTTTTATAAACCGAAAAAGGGCCATTTAAAAACAATAAATCAGAATAAATACAAAAATGATAAATAAAATAAATAAACAACAATGCAGGATAAAACTTAGAGGCAAGTCGTTCTTAGATTAAAATTTTGTAAAATTGTTCTCATCAAATATCAGTCAGTACAGGAGAAAACGGAAAATTTGTAGGTTTTAATCGTCATTAAATGTTATGGTGACATCGATGACACCATTTCAAGTAAGAGTTAATAGTTAATATTTAAATATGTTTTCATAATATGAAAGTTTATAGTTCAAAGTCAAATCAAAATGAAGTCTTCATAAAATATATCCAGGAATTGTAATACTATAATTGGTGAAACATGCTTAAATTTCATCAAAATGTGATAGAATCGATTGTACCCTTAGACTAAATTCAAAATCAAAATGAATCAATTTCAAAATAAAACATTTCTTTCAAAAGGAAGTCACTCTAGACTCTTCAACTAAATAAAATCTTCTATTAATGTAAAAATGAGGAAGAGGCTATTTTGCCGGTCCCGGCAAAATAACAAGGGTTCGTTATTCTGCCGGCTTATGTTTTTTAACCTAACTGTTATCGTCTTGTGAAAGAAAGGGTAATGAAATAAATAAGGACAAATATTTAATAACAATTTATTTTCATCGTCATAATCAGTTGTTATTCTGTCGGTTATTTTAATTTTTTGAATATAAAAGAAATATCTTCTTTTAATACAAACAACATTAAAAGTAAAAATTAATTAAATGAACGAAAATATTACAGACAATTAGTTCTGCTGAACTAGTCCCTGTCCTCTCCAAACTCTACAATAAATGCCTAGCTGAATCTTGCTTCCCCGATAGCTGAAACATTGCCTCTGTGGTACCAGTCTACAAGAGTTCTGGGAATAGAACCGACCCTCAGAACTACCGCCCAATCAGTCTGCTGCCGATCTTTGCCAAAATCTTTGAATCCTTAATCAATCTAGCGATAGTACAGCACTTAGTTAATGGTAAACTTCTTTCTGACCACCAGTATGGATTTAGACAAGCACGATCTACTGCAGACATCCTAACGGTCACCTCTGACCGCATGTATCATACACTCGACAAGGCAGGAGAAGCTAGGGCAGTAGCGCTCGATATATCCAAGGCCTTTGACAAGGTATGGCATAAAGGGCTTCTCCTGAAAATACGCTCATACGGTATTACTGGGCAAGTACTTAATATAATTAGATCCTTCCTAAACAAAAGAAAAATCCAGGTTGTCCTTGATGGTCGCTCATCCAAGCAACATGACATACATGCTGGTGTACCCCAGGGATCTATCCTTGGACCCTTGTTGTTCCTGATCTATATAAACGATCTCCCTGATGACATAGAGTCGGAGATTGGTTTATTTGCTGACGACACCAAACTTTACTCTCGCCATGTTGGCAAAACAGACGTGATCATATCCGAGGCAATGGCTGAATCTTTAGAAAATGACCTCCAGGCTGTAGTGGATTGGGGTCATAAATGGTTGGTAACTTTTAATGCCGCAAAGACAAAGCTCCTTTCCTTCAACAACTACAAGAAGCCTCACCAACCACCGATTGCCATGGCAAATAACACCCTACCTGAGAGTTCATCATTCAAACTCCTCGGCCTAACCTTCACAGGTAACATGAATTGGAACAAATACATTGAAGACATTGCCAAGGCTGCTGCAAAGAAGGTTGGCTCCCTCTACCGTGCTAGTAAACTCCTCACACCTGACATTATCCTGTATCTCTACAAAGCCACCATCCGCCCATGCATTGAGTATTGTTGTCACATCTGGGCTGGTGCACCATCTACTAGTCTCTCCCTCCTTGACAAGGTCCAAAAAAGAGTCTCCAACCTAATAGGTCCCTCACTGTCAGCCAAGCTCCAGCCCCTGTCCCATCGCCGCAATGTAGCATCCTTATGTTTGTTTTACAAATACTTCAATCGATTATGCTCCGATGAATTGGCTACTCTGGTGCCCCCCTGACGTAAATTCATTAGACTAACTCGACAATCAACTAAATCTCATTCTTTCACTGTGGAGGTCCCCAGATGCCGGAGAGCCTTCTACTCAAATAGCTTCTTTCCTCGTGCTGCTGGCCTCTGGAACTCCCTTCCTGCCCCCTTTTTCCCCGACAGTACTGACATGCAGACATTTAAAACTAATGTAAACAAACATCTCGCTGCCCAGATCCCAATTTAGGTTGACCCCCCCCCCCAACCTTCTCCCCTTTTCTTTTTCTCAGTAGCCCCTTACTTTTACAGCGGCGGCCTGCCTTGTTTGGGGTGAACCATGTTAAAAAAATTTTTTTTTAAAGATTCTTTAGTCGGATTTAGAAGTAATTTGCGTCGGATAAAAAATGTTTTAGTTATTTAAGAAAAAAAAATAGTTTTCATTCATTGATATAAAAAATAAATAACTCTTGTTAAGAAATCTGATTATTAAAATAATTGCAGATAAGTCCCTAAAGAAATTAAATCAGATATCATTTTTTAAATTTCAGTTTTATAAACAGCAATTTTAAAACTAATGTTTCACTATTCGTTTTTATAAAGTTTTAAATTATTAAAAAAAATCACTGTTGACTATTCACCTTATAAAATGTTACATTATTAAATAATTATTTATCCAATTAACAAAAATATTTTTTTTATTGGAAAAATGTTGAAATCAAAATTATCTTTTTTACGTCGAGTATTGATTTACTCCTCTCCAGGAGTTAGGCACAAGGCCAGTTTTATCTTACTCCCACAAGTAAGATGTGACCCAAGGGCGGGTCGGGAAAGTGGGATTTAAAAATTGCCTGGGCAGCCCCGTCGACATTCCCCGGTAGGGGCGCCTCAGGCAGTAAGCAATAAACTTACTCCTCCCCAAAGAGGGGAGGCAAAGCCCGGGAGGGTGGACCTCCTAGAACTGCACAGGACAGACCCATAGACCGGCGTAAATCAAGCACCGAAGGCCAAGACAATACCAGTCTATGGGGTGCAGTATCCATCGGAACAGATCCTACACTTTGATCTTAGCCAAAAGGCCAATCTTTTTTACGTCGAGTATTGATTTACTCCTCTCCAGGAGTTAGGCACAAGGCCAGTTTTTATCTTACTCCCACAAGTAAGATGTGACCCAAGGTCGGGTCGGGAAAGTGGGGTTAAAAATTGCCTGGGCAGCCCCGTCGGCATTCCCCGGTAGGGGCGCCTCAGGCAGTAAGCAATAAACTTACTCCTCCCCAAAGAGGGGAGGCAAAGCCTGGGAAGGTGGACCTCCTAGAACTGCACAGGACAGACCCATTGACCGGTGTAAATCAAGACCCGAAGGCCAAGACAACAGCAGTATGAGGTGCAGTATCCATCGGAACAGATACTACACTTTGATCTTAGCCAAAAGGTCAATCTTTTTTACGTCGAGTATTGATTTACTCCTCTCCAGGAGTTAGGCACAAGGCCAATTTTTATCTTACTCCCACAAGTAAGATGTGACCCAAGGTCGGGTCGGGAAAGTGGGGTTAAAAATTGCCTCCGGTAGGGGCGCCTCAGTAATAAACTTATTCCTCCCCAAAGAGGGGAGGCGAAGCCTAGGAGGGTGGACCTCCTAGAACTGTACAGGACATACCCATAGACCGGCGTAAATCAAGTCCGAAGGCCAAGACAATACCAGTCTATGGGGTACAGTATCCATCGGAACAGATACTACATTTTGATCTTAGCCAAAAGGCCAAGAAAGCTTTTTTCTATTTATCTACCTCCCACAAGGTAAGATGTGGCACAAGGTCGGGAAAGTGGGATTAGATAAGCCAGCGCTCGAGAGGTGAGCATTCTGGCCATTTAAAAATTGCCTGGGCAGTCCCGTCGGCATTCCCCGGTAGGGGTGCCTCAGACAGTAAGCAATAAACTTACTCCTCCCCAAAGAGGGAAGGCAATGTCTGGGAGGGTACACCTCCTAGAACTGCACAGGACCAGTCTTGTGCAGTATCCATCGGAACAGATACTACACTTTGATCTTAGCCAAAAGGCCAAGAAAGCTTTTTTACGTCGAGTAGATAGAAACAAAATCATAAGTATTAAAGATTTGTTTATTTTTTCAGTTTCATTATCTTCGTTTAATTATTTCTTTTTTATTGGAAAAATGGTGAAATAAAACTTTAAAATGTTGACTCGTGAAATCTTCGCTGTAACTGTAACAGTAAGGTTAACTAAACATGAGCCGGCAAAATAACGACCCCCTCGTTATTCTGCCGGGACAGGCAAAATAAAGAGGGGATCGTTATTCTGCCGGTTCCGGCAGAATAGCCTATTCGTAAAATTTAAATAATAAAAGGGAGATAATGCTGAACCTCAGACTGAAAAATACTTTTTCTAAAAGAAATATATATTTTAAAATAACCGACTTAATAAAAAAATAATATACTATGATTTAAAAACCTAAAGGTAATTTAATATATTTTATGAACAACACATTAAGCATTAAAAATAAATATCATTGCATTTAAAATAAGGGACCTACGATAATTTTTATCGATCAAAAATAATGATTTAAGATACAATATTAATTTATAATTATTTCAAATATATGATAAAAAGTTATCAGCAAAACAAATGATTAAAAATGAAGATATATATTAAAATTATAGATATAAAAAGTTACTAACCTAGATTATAGATAAGAAAGAAGTAATCATAAAGATAGGAAGATTATGGCAACAGTTAAAACGTACATATTGTTAATATAGTTGGAAAGAGGAATTATACATGTACAGGTAAGTACTAACAGTTTTCTTATGCGCTTTTATGCATCAATTAAAAGACAGAGGTGTATAATGTTAGGAGATAGTAAATCAGTAATATCATGAATTTAAAATATATGCGTTAAGAAACTAAAATAATTAATCGAACTAGTGGGCGATACCCATCAGAAAGACGTTAATATGAATTGTATTCAAAATAAAGTCATTGTTTGTCTATATTTAAGTAACAAAATGAAAAATCGCGAAAATGTTTAGTTGTAAAATATTACTTAAATTATATAATTCCTACTATACATATATCATAACATATTAAAAATCCATTATAATGTATCCGTAATATATATATAGTATAGCCATGAGACGGATCCAAATTTAACCTAATAACATTAAAAAAACATGAACGCCATGAAATTCATAGGGGCAGCAGCAAAATCTAAAGAAAGGAGGATAAAGATGGACATAATTAATATCCGTAGAAATTTAATACGATAAGGTGTAGATTGAGAATTCCATTTACAAAATGGATTAGTGAACCAAAATTAAAATTAAATAACATAAGGTGTAGATTGAGAATTCTAATTACACAGTGGATTAGTGAATCTAAATTAAAATGAACTAACATGAGGTGAAGATTGAGAATTCCAATTACACAGCGAATTAATAAACCTGAATTAAAATTAAATAAGATAAGGTGTAAATTGAGAATTCAAATTACACAGTGGATTAGTGAACCTGAATTGAAATGAAATAACATAAGGTGTAGATTGAGAATTACAATTACACAGTAGATTAATGAACCTAAATTAAAATTCAATAACATAAGGTGTAGATTGAGAATTCTAATTACACAGTGGATTAATGAACCAAAATTGAAATGAAATAATCTAAGGTGTTGATTGAGAATTCCAATTACACAGTGGATTAATGAACCAAAATTAAATTAAATAACATAAGGTGTAGATTGAGAATTCTAATTACACAGTGGATTACTGAACCTATATTAAAATTAAATAACATAAGGTGTCGATTGAGAATTCCAATTACACAGTGGATTAGTGAATCAAAATTTAAATGAAATAACATAAGGTATAGATTGAGAATTCCAATAACACAGTGGATTAATGAACCAAAATTAAATTAAATAACATAAGGTGTAGATTGAGAATTCTAATTACACATTGGATTAATGAACCTATATTAAAATTAAATAACATAAGGTGTAGATTGAGAATTCTAATTACACAGTGGATTAATGAACCTATATTAAAATTAAATAACATAAGGTGTAGATTGAGAATTCAAATTACACCATACATTAATGAACCAAAATACAATAAAATAACATAAGGTGTAGATTGAGAGTTCCAATAACACAGTGGGTTACAGAACCTGAATTAAATTAAATAACATAAGGTGTAGGTTGTGAATTTTAATTACACGGTAGATTAATGAACCAAAATTGAAATTAAATAACATAAGGTGTAGATTGAGAATTCTTATTACACAGTGGATTAATGAACCTAAATTAAAATTTACTAACATATGGTGTAGATTGAGAATTCTAATTACACAGTGGATTACTAAAATTAAATAACATAAGGTGTAGATTAAGAATTCCAATTATGCAGTGGATCAATGAACCTAAATTAAATTACATTACATGACATAAAATGTAGATTGAGAATTCCAATTACACAGTGGATTAATGAACCAAAATAAACATAAAATCACATGAGGTGTAGATTGAGAATTCGAATTACACAGTAGATTACTGAACCTAAATTTAATAAAATAACATAAGTTGTAGATTGAGAATTCCAATTACAAAGATGAGTAATGAACCTAAATTAAATTAAATAACATAAGGTGTAGATTGAGAATTCCAATAACACAATGGATTAATGAACCAAAATTAAATTAAATAACATATGGGGGTGGATTGAGAATTGCAATTACACAGTGGATTAATAAAGTTAAATAAATATAAATAACATAAGGTGTAGATATAGATTTCTTATTACACAGTGGAACATAAATTTAAATTTAATAACATAAGGTGTACATTGAGTATTCTAATTACACAGTGGATTAATGAACCTAAATTAAATTAAATAACATAAGTTGTAGACTGAGAATTCCAATTACACAGTGGATTAATGAACCTTAATTAAATTAAATAACATAAGTTCTAGATTGAGAATTCCAATTGCTCAGTAAATTAATGAACCTAAATTACAATTAAATAACCTAAGGTGTAGATAAAGAATTCCAATTACACAGTGGATTAATCAATCAAAATTAAATGAAATAACATAAGGTGTAGATTGAGAATTCTAATTACACTGTGGATTAATGAATCTTAATTAAAATTAAATACCATAAAATGTAGATTGAGAATTCCGAATTACAGAGTGGATTAATGAACCAAAATAAAAATTGAATAACATAAGGTGTAGATTGAGAATTCAAATTAATGAACCTAAATTCAAATTACATAACATTAGGTGTAGATAGAGACCTCCAATTACACAGTAGATTAATCAACCAAAATTAAATTACATAACATAAGGCGTAGATAGAAACCTCCAATTACACAGTAGATTAATCAACCAAAATTAAATGAAATAACATGAGGTGTAGATTGAGAATTCCAATAACACAATGGATTAATGAACCAAAATTAAATTAAATAACATAAGGTGTGGATTGAGAATACCAATTACACAGTGCATTAATAGACCTAAATAAAATGGAATAACATAAGGTGTAGATTGAGAATTCTAATTACACAGTGGATTAGTGAACCTAAATTAAAATTTACTAACATATTGTGTAGATTGAGAATCCTAATTACACAGTGGATTAATGAACGTAAATTAAAATTAAATAACATAAGGTGTAGATTGAGAATTCTAATTACACAGTGGATCAATGACAGTGAATTAAATTAAATAACATAAGGTTTAGATTGAGAATTCTAATTACACAGTGGATTAATGAATCTTAATTAAAATTAAATTATTTAAGGTGTAGATTAAGAATTCCAATAACACAATGGATTAAGGAACCAAAATTAAATTAAATAACATCAGATGTAGATTGAGAATTCCAATTACACAGTGGATTACTGAACCTAAATTTAATTAAATAACATAAGGTGTAGATTGAGAATTCTAATAATCCAATGGATTGATGAACCTAAATTAAATTAAATTAAATAACATAAGGTGTGGATTGAGAATTCCAATTACACGGTGGATTAATTAACCTAAATAAAATTAAACAACATTAGGTGTAGATTGAGAATTCTAATTACACAGTGGATTAATGAACCTAAATTAAAATTTACTAACATATTGTGTAGATTGAGTATTCCAATAACACAGTGGATTTATGAACGTAAATTAAAATTAAATAACATAAGGTGTAGATTGAGTATTCCAATAACACAGTGGATTTATGAACCTAAATTAAATTAAATAACATAAGTTGTAGATTGAGAATACCAATTACACAATGGATTAATGAACCTAAATTATATTAAATAACATAAGGTGTAGATTGAATATTCTAACTACACAGTGGATTTATGAAGCTTACTTAAAATTAAATAACATAAGGTGTAGATTTAGAAATAAATTACACAGTGGATTAATGAACCAAAATAACAATTAAATAAAATAAGGAGTAGATTGAGAATTCAAATTACACATTTTATTACTGAACCTAAATTAAATTAAATAACATAGGGTGTAGATTGAGAATTCTAATTACACATTGGATTAATGAACCTAAACTGAATTAAATAACATCAGATGTAGATTGAGAATTCCAATTACACAGTGGATTAATGAACCAAAATTTAATTAAATAACATAAGGTGTAGATTGAGAATTCTAATAACACAGTGGATTTATGAATCTTGATAAAAATTAAATAACATAAGGTGTAGATTGAGAATTGCAATTACACAGTGGATTAATAAACCAAAATAAAAATTAAATAACATAAGGTGTAGATTGAGAATTCCAATTACACAGTGGATTACTGAACCTTAATTTAATTAAATAACATAAGTTGTAGATTGAGAATTCCAATAACACAGTGGATTAATGAACCAAAATTTAATTAACTAACATAAGGTGTAGATTGAGAATTCTAATTACACAGTGGATTAATGAACCAAAACTGAATTAAATAACATCAGATGTACATTGAGAATTCAAATTACACATTGGATTAATGAACCTAAATTAAATTAAATCACATAAGGTGTTGATTGAGAATTCCAATAACACAATGGATTAATGAACCAAAATTTAATTAAATAACATAAGGTGTAGATTGAGAATTCTAATTACACAGTGGATTAATGAACCAAAACTGAATTAAATGACATCAGATGTAGATTGAGAATTCCAATTACACAGTAGATTAATGAACCTAAATTAAAATTAAATAACATAAGGTGTGATTGAGAATTCTAATTACACAGTGGATAAATGAACCAAATTAAAAATTAAATAACATAAGGTGTAGGTTGATAATTCCAATTACACAGTGGATTACTGAACCTAAATTTAATTAAATAACATAATGTGTAGATTGAGAATTCTAATTACACAGTGGATTAATGAACCTTAATTAAATTAAACAACATAAGGTGTAGATTGAGAATTCCAATAACACAATGGATTAATGAACCAAAATTTAATAAAATTACATAAGGTTGGATTGAGAATTCCAATTACACCATAGATTAATGAACCAAAATACAATACAATAACATAAGGTGTAGATTGAGAGTTCCACTTACACAGTGGGTTTAAGAACCTGAATGAAATTAAATAACATAAGGTGTAGGTTGTGAATTCTAATTACACAGTGGATTAATGAACCTAAATTAAATTAAATAACATAAGTTGTAGATTGAGAATCCCAATTACACAGTGGATTAATAAACCTAAATTATATTAAATAACATAAGGTGTAGATTGAGAATTCCAATTACAAAGTGGATTAATGAACCTAAATTAAATTAAATGACATAAGGTGTAGATTGAGAATTCTTAATTACACAGTGGATTAATGAACCTAAATTACCTAAAATAACAGATTGAGAATTCTAATAACACAGTTGATTGATGAATCTTGATTAAAATTTAATAACATTAGGTGTAGATTGAGAATTCCAATTACACAGTGGATTAATGAACCAAAATAAAAATTAAATAACATAAGGTGTAGATTGAGAATTCCAATTACACAGTGGATTACTGAACCTTAATTTAATTAAATAACATAAGTTGTAGATTGAGAATTCCAATAACACAGTGGATTAATGAACCAAAATTTAATTAAATAACATAAGGTGTAGATTGAGAGATCTAATTACACAGTGGATTAATGAACCAAAACTGAATTAAATAACATCAGATGTACATTGAGAATACCAATTACACAGAGGATTAATGAACCTAAATTAAATTAAATAACATAAGGTGTAGATTGAGAATTCTAATTACACAGTGGATTTATGAATCTTAATTAAAATCAAATAACAGAAGGTGTAGATTGAGAATTCCAATTACATATTGGATTACTGAACCTAAATTTAATTAAATAACATAAGTTGTAGATTAGGAATTCCAATTACACAGTGGATTAATGAACCTAAATTAAATTAAATAACATAAGGTGCAGATTGGTAATTCCAATTACACAGTGGATTAATGAACCAAAATTAAAATTACATAACATAAGGTATAGATTGAGAATTCTTATTACACAGTGGATTAATGTACCTAAATTTAAATTTACTAACATATGGTGTAGATTGAGAATTCCAATTACACAGTGGATTAATGAACGTAAATTAAAATACATAAGGTGTAGATTGAGAATTCCAATAACACAACGGAAAATTTAATTAAATAACATAAGGTGTAGATTGAGAATTCTAATTACACATTGGATTAATGAACCTAAATTAAAATTAAATAACATAAGGTGTACATTGAGAATTCTTATTACACAGTGGATGAATGAACCAAAACTGAATTAAATAACATATGGTGTCGATTGAGAATTCTAATTACACAGTGGATTTATGAATCTTAATTAAAATTAAATAACATAAGGTGTAGATTAAGAATTCTAATTACACAGTGTATTAATGAACCAAAATTTAATAAGATTACATCAGGTTGGATTGAGAATTCCAATTACACCATGGATTAATGAACAAAAATACAATACAATAACATAAGGTGTAGATTGAGAGTTCCACTTACACAGTGGGTTAAAGAACCTGAATTAAATTTAATAACATAAGGTGTAGGTTGTGAATTCTAATTACACAGTGGATTAATGAACCAAAATTAAAATTAAATAACATAAGGTGTAGATGTAGAATTCCAATTACACAGTGGATTAATGTACCTAAATTAAAATTTACTAACATATGGTGTAGATTGAGAATCCTAATTACACAGTGGATTAATTAACGTAAATTAAAATTAAATAACATAAGGTGTAGATTGAGAATTCCAATTACACAGTAGATCAATGAACCTAAATTAAATTAAATAACATAAGGTTTAGATTGAGAATTCCAATTACACAGTGGATTACTGAACCTAAATGTAATTAAATAACATAAGTTGTAGATTGAGAATTCCAATTACACAGTGTATTACTTAACCTAAATGTAATTAAATAACAAAAGGTGTAGATTGAGAATTCCAATAACACAATGGATTAATGAACCAAAATTAAATTAAATAACATAAGTTGTAGATTGAGAAGTCCAATTACACAGTGGATTACTTAACCTAAATTTAATTAAATAACAAAAGGTGTAGATTGAGAATTCTAATAACACAGTGTATTAATGAACCAAATTAAAAATTAAATAACATAAGGTGTAGGTTGATAATTCCAATTACACAGTGGATTACTGAACCTAAATTTAATTAAATAACATAAGTTGTAGATTGAGAATTTCAATTACACAGTGGATTAATGAACCTAAATTAAATTAAACAACATAAGGTGTAGATTGAGAATTCCAATAACACACT
Organism: Sepiola atlantica; assembly: GCA_963556195.1. NCBI lineage: Eukaryota > Metazoa > Mollusca > Cephalopoda > Sepiida > Sepiolidae > Sepiola > Sepiola atlantica. The sequence continues at coordinate 83,352,368 of OY744516.1, forward strand.
GGATTAATGAACCAAAATTTAATAAAATTACATAAGGTTGGATTGAGAATTCCAATCACACCATGGATTAATGAACCAAAATACAATACAATAACATAAGGTGTAGATTGAGAGTTCCACTTACACAGTGGGTTAAAGAACCTGAATGAAATTAAATAACATAAGGTGTAGATTGAGAATTCCAATGACACAGTGGATGAATGAACCTTAATTAAATTAAATAACATAAGTTGTAGATTGAGAACTTTAATTGCTCAGTAAATGAATGAACCTAAATTCAAATTAAGTAACATAAGGTGTAGATTGAGAATTCCAATAACACAATGGATTAATGAACCAAAATTAAATAAAATTAAATAACATAAGGTGTGGATTGAGAATTCCAATTACACAGTGGATTAATTAACCTAAATAAAATAAAATAACATAAGGTGTAGATTGAGAATTCTAATTACACAGTGGATTAATGAACCTAAATTAAAATTAAATAACATAAGGTGTAGATTGAGAATTTCAATTACACAGTGGATTAATGAACCTAAATTAAAATTAAATAACATAAGGTGTAGACTGAGAATTCTAATTATACAGTGGATTAATGAACCAAACCTGAATTAAACAACATAAGTGGTAGATTGAGAATACCAATTACACAGTGGATTAATGAACCTAAATTATATTAAATAACATAAGGTGTAGATTGAATATTCTAATTACACAGTGGATTTATGAAGCTTAATTAAAATTAAATAACATAAGGTGTAGATTGAGAATTAAATTACACAGTGGATTAATGAACTAAAATAAAAATTAAATAACATAAGGAGTAGATTGAGAATTCCAATTACACAGTGGATTACTGAACCTAAATGAAATTAAATAACATAAGGTGTAGATTGAGAATTCTAATTACACAGTGGATTAATGAACCTAAATTAAAATTAAATAACATAAGGTGTAGATTGAGAATTCTAATTACACAGTGGATTAGTGAACCAAAACTGAATTAAATCACATCAGATGTAGATTGAGAATTCCAATTACACAGTGGATTAATGAACCAAAATTTAATTAAATAACATAAGGTGTAGATTGAGAATTCTAATTACACAGTGGATGAATGAAATAAAACTGAATTAAATAACATAAGTTGTAGATTGAGAATTCTAATTACACAGTAGATTCATGAATCTTAATTAAAATTAAATAACATAAGGTGTAGATTGAGAATTCTAATTACACAGTGGATTCATGAATCTTAATTAAAATTAAATAACATAAGGTGTAGATTGAGAATTCTAATTACACAGTAGATTCATGAATCTTAATTAAAATTAAATAACATAAGGTGTCGATTGAGAATTCTAATTACACAGTGGATTCATGAATCTTAATTAAAATTAAATAACATAAGGTGTAGATTGAGAATTCTAATTACACAGTGGATTAATGAACCTATATTAAAATTAAATAACATAAGGTGTAGATTGAGAATTCTAATTACACAGTGGATTAATGAACCAAATTAAAAATTAAATAACATAAGGTGTAGGTTGATTATTCTAATTACACAGTGGATTACTGAACCTAAATTTAATTAAATAACATAAGTTGTAGATTGAGAATTCCAATTACACCGTGGATTAATGAACCTAAATTAAAACAAACAACATAAGGTTGGATTAAGAATTCCAATTACACCATGGATTAATGAACCAAAATACAATACAATAACATAAGGTGTAGATTGAGAGTTGCACTTACACAGTGGGTTAAAGAACCTGAATTAAATTAAATAACATAAGGTGTTGGTTGTGAATTCTAATTACACAGTTGATTAATGAACCAAAATTAAAATTAAATAACATAAGGTGTAGATGTAGAATTCTTATTACACAGTGGATTAATGTACCTAAATTAAAATTTACTAACATATGGTGTAGATTGAGAATTCTAATTACACAGTGGATTAATAAACGTAAATAAAAATTAAATAACATACGGTGTAGATTGAGAATTCCAATTACACAGTAGATCAATGAACCTAAATTAAATTAAATAACATAAGGTTTAGATTGAGAATTCCAATTACACAGTGGATTACTGAAATTAAATGTAGTAAAATAACATAAGTTGCAGATTGAGAATTCCAATTACACAGTGGATTACTTAACCTAAATGTAATTAAATAACAAAAGGTGTAGATTGAGAATTCCAATAACACAATGGATTAATGAACCAAAATTAAATTAAATAACATAAGTTGTAGATTGAGAAGTCCAATTACACAGTGGATTACTTAACCTAAATTTAATTAAATAACAAAAGGTGTAGATTGAGAATTCTAATAACACAGTGTATTAATGAACCAAATTAAAAATTAAATAACATAAGGTGTAGGTTGATAATTCCAATTACACAGTGGATTAATGAACCTAAATTAAATTAAACAACATAAGGTGTAGATTGAGAATTCCAATAACACACTGGATTAATGAACCAAAATTTAATAAAATTACATAAGGTTGGATTGAGAATTCCAATCACACCATGGATTAATGAACCAAAATACAATACAATAACATAAGGTGTAGATTGAGAGTTCCACTTACACAGTGGGTTAAAGAACCTGAATGAAATTAAATAACATAAGGTGTAGATTGAGAATTCCAATGACACAGTGGATGAATGAACCTTAATTAAATTAAATAACATAAGTTGTAGATTGAGAACTTTAATTGCTCAGTAAATGAATGAACCTAAATTCAAATTAAGTAACATAAGGTGTAGATTGAGAATTCCAATAACACAATGGATTAATGAACCAAAATTAAATAAAATTAAATAACATAAGGTGTGGATTGAGAATTCCAATTACACAGTGGATTAATGAACCTAAATTAAAATTAAATAACATAAGGTGTAGATTGAGAATTTCAATTACACAGTGGATTAATGAACCTAAATTAAAATTAAATAACATAAGGTGTAGACTGAGAATTCTAATTATACAGTGGATTAATGAACCAAACCTGAATTAAACAACATAAGTGGTAGATTGAGAATACCAATTACACAGTGGATTAATGAACCTAAATTATATTAAATAACATAAGGTGTAGATTGAATATTCTAATTACACAGTGGATTTATGAAGCTTAATTAAAATTAAATAACATAAGGTGTAGATTGAGAATTAAATTACACAGTGGATTAATGAACTAAAATAAAAATTAAATAACATAAGGAGTAGATTGAGAATTCCAATTACACAGTGGATTACTGAACCTAAATGAAATTAAATAACATAAGGTGTAGATTGAGAATTCTAATTACACAGTGGATTAATGAACCTAAATTAAAATTAAATAACATAAGGTGTAGATTGAGAATTCTAATTACACAGTGGATTAATGAACCAAAACTGAATTAAATCACATCAGATGTAGATTGAGAATTCCAATTACACAGTGGATTAATGAACCAAAATTTAATTAAATAACATAAGGTGTAGATTGAGAATTCTAATTACACAGTGGATGAATGAAATAAAACTGAATTAAATAACATAAGTTGTAGATTGAGAATTCTAATTACACAGTAGATTCATGAATCTTAATTAAAATTAAATAACATAAGGTGTAGATTGAGAATTCTAATTACACAGTGGATTCATGAATCTTAATTAAAATTAAATAACATAAGGTGTAGATTGAGAATTCTAATTACACAGTAGATTCATGAATCTTAATTAAAATTAAATAACATAAGGTGTCGATTGAGAATTCTAATTACACAGTGGATTCATGAATCTTAATTAAAATTAAATAACATAAGGTGTAGATTGAGAATTCTAATTACACAGTGGATTAATGAACCTATATTAAAATTAAATAACATAAGGTGTAGATTGAGAATTCTAATTACACAGTGGATTAATGAACCAAATTAAAAATTAAATAACATAAGGTGTAGGTTGATTATTCTAATTACACAGTGGATTACTGAACCTAAATTTAATTAAATAACATAAGTTGTAGATTGAGAATTCCAATTACACCGTGGATTAATGAACCTAAATTAAAACAAACAACATAAGGTTGGATTAAGAATTCCAATTACACCATGGATTAATGAACCAAAATACAATACAATAACATAAGGTGTAGATTGAGAGTTGCACTTACACAGTGGGTTAAAGAACCTGAATTAAATTAAATAACATAAGGTGTTGGTTGTGAATTCTAATTACACAGTTGATTAATAAACCAAGATTAGAATTAAATAACATAAGGTGTAGATGTAGAATTCTTATTACACAGTGGATTAATGTACCTAAATTAAAATTTACTAACATATGGTGTAGATTGAGAATTCTAATTACACAGTGGATTAATAAACGTAAATAAAAATTAAATAACATACGGTGTAGATTGAGAATTCCAATTACACAGTAGATCAATGAACCTAAATTAAATTAAATAACATAAGGTTTAGATTGAGAATTCCAATTACACAGTGGATTACTGAAATTAAATGTAGTAAAATAACATAAGTTGCAGATTGAGAATTCCAATTACACAGTGGATTACTTAACCTAAATGTAATTAAATAACAAAAGGTGTAGATTGAGAATTCCAATAACACAATGGATTAATGAACCAAAATTAAATTAAATAACATAAGTTGTAGATTGAGAAGTCTAATTACACAGTGGATTACTTAACCTAAATTTAATTAAATAAAAAAAGGTGTAGATTGAGAATTCCAATTACACAGTGGATTACTGAACCTAAATTTAATTAAATAACATAAGTTGTAGATTGAGAATTTCAATTACACAGTGGATTAATGAACCTAAATTAAATTAAACAACATTAGGTGTAGATTGAGAATTCCAATAACACACTGGATTAATGAACCAAAATTTAATAAAATTACATAAGGTTGGATTGAGAATTCCAATTACACCATGGATTAATGAACCAAAATACAATACAATAACATAAGGTGTAGATTGAGAGTTCCACTTACACAGTGGGTTAAAGCACCTGAATGAAATTAAATAACATAAGGTGTAGGTTGTGAATTCTAATTACACAGTAGATTAATGAATCTTAATTAAATTAAATAACATAAGGTGTAAATTGAGAATTCTAATTACACAGTAGATTAATGAATCTTAATTAAATTTAAATAACATAAGGTGTAGATTGAGAATTCCAATTACACAGGGGATTAATGAACCAAAATAAAAATTAAATAACATAAGGTGTAGATTGAGAATACCAATTACACATTGGATTAATGAACCTTAATTAAATTAAATAACATAAGTTGTAGATTGAGAACTTTAATTGCTCAGTAAATGAATGAACCTAAATTCAAATTAAGTAACATAAGGTGTAGATTGAGAATTCCAATTACACATTGGATTAATGAACCTTAATTAAATTAAATAACATAAGTTGTAGATTGAGAACTTTAATTGCTCAGTAAATGAATGAACCTAAATTCAAATTAAGTAACATAAGGTGTAGATTGAGAATTCCAATAACACAATGGATTAATGAACCAAAATTAAATAAAATTAAATAACATAAGGTGTGGATTGAGAATTCCAATTACACAGTGGATTAATTAACCTAAATAAAATAAAATAACATAAGGTGTAGATTGAGAATTCTAATTACACAGTGGATTAATGAACCTAAATTAAAATTAAATAACATAAGGTGTAGATTGAGAATTTCAATTACACAGTGGATTAATGAACCTAAATTAAATTAAATAACATAAGGTGTAGATTGAGAATTCCAATGACACAGTGGATGAATGAACCTTAATTAAATTAAATAACATAAGTTGTAGATTGAGAACTTTAATTGCTCAGTAAATGAATGAACCTAAATTCAAATTAAGTAACATAAGGTGTAGATTGAGAATTCCAATAACACAATGGATTAATGAACCAAAATTAAATAAAATTAAATAACATAAGGTGTGGATTGAGAATTCCAATTACACAGTGGATTAATGAACCTAAATTAAAATTAAATAACATAAAGTGTAGATTGAGAATTCTAATTACACAGTGGATTAATGAACCTAAATTAAAATTAAATAACATAAGGTGTAGATTGAGAATTTCAATTACACAGTGGATTAATGAACCTAAATTAAAATTAAATAACATAAGGTGTAGATTGAGAATTCTAATTACACAGTGGATTAATGAACCAAACCTGAATTAAATAACATAAGTTGTAGATTGAGAATACCAATTACACAGTGGATTAATGAACCTAAATTATATTAAATAACATAAGGTGTAGATTGAATATTCTAATTACACAGTGGATTTATGAAGCTTAATTAAAATTAAATAACATATAGTGTAGATTGAGAATTAAATTACACAGTGGATTAATGAACCAAAACTGAATTAAATCACATCAGATGTAGATTGAGAATTCCAATTACACAGTGGATTAATGAACCAAAATTTAATTAAATAACATAAGGTGTAGATTGAGAATTCTAATTACACAGTGGATTAATGAACCAAAACTGAATTAAATCACATCAGATGTAGATTGAGAATTCCAATTACACAGTGGATTAATGAACCAAAATTTAATTAAATAACATAAGGTGTAGATTGAGAATTCTAATTACACAGTGGATGAATGAACCAAAACTGAATTAAATAACATAAGTTGTAGATTGAGAATTCTAATTACACAGTAGATTCATGAATCTTAATTAAAATTAAATAACATAAGGTGTAGATTGAGAATTCTAATTACACAGTGGATTCATGAATCTTAATTAAAATTAAATAACATAAGGTGTAGATTGAGAATTCTAATTAAACAGTAGATTCATGAATCTTAATTAAAATTAAATAACATAAGGTGTCGATTGAGAATTCTAATTACACAGTGGATTCATGAATCTTAATTAAAATTAAATAACATAAGGTGTAGATGTAGAATTCTAATTACACAGTGGATTAATGAACCTATATTAAAATTAAATAACATAAGGTGTAGATTGAGAATTCTAATTACACAGTGGATTAATGAACCAAATTAAAAATTAAATAACATAAGGTGTAGGTTGATTATTCTAATTACACAGTGGATTACTGAACCTAAATTTAATTAAATAACATAAGTTGTAGATTGAGAATTCCAATTACACCGTGGATTAATGAACCTAAATTAAAACAAACAACATAAGGTTGGATTAAGAATTCCAATTACACCATGGATTAATGAACCAAAATACAATACAATAACATAAGGTGTAGATTGAGAGTTGCACTTACACAGTGGGTTAAAGAACCTGAATTAAATTAAATAACATAAGGTGTTGGTTGTGAATTCTAATTACACAGTTGATTAATGAACCAAAATTAAAATTAAATAACATAAGGTGTAGATGTAGAATTCTTATTACACAGTGGATTAATGTACCTAAATTAAAATTTACTAACATATGGTGTAGATTGAGAATTCTAATTACACAGTGGATTAATAAACGTAAATAAAAATTAAATAACATACGGTGTAGATTGAGAATTCCAATTACACAGTAGATCAATGAACCTAAATTAAATTAAATAACATAAGGTTTAGATTGAGAATTCCAATTACACAGTGGATTACTGAAATTAAATGTAATAAAATAACATAAGTTGCAGATTGAGAATTCCAATTACACAGTGGATTACTTAACCTAAATGTAATTAAATAACAAAAGGTGTAGATTGAGAATTCCAATAACACAATGGATTAATGAACCAAAATTAAATTAAATAACATAAGTTGTATATTGAGAATTCCAATTACACAGTTGATTACTTAACCTAAATTTAATTAAATAACAAAAGGTGTAGATTGAGAATTCCAATTACACAGTAGATTAATGAATCTAAATTAAAATTAAATAACATAAGGTGTAGATTAATAATTCTAATTACACAGTCGATTAATGAACCAAAATTAAATTAAATAACATCAGGTGTAGATTGAGAATTCCAATTACACAGTGGATTAATGAACCTAAATTAAATTAAATAACATAAAGTGTAGATTGAGAATTCCAATTACAGAGTGGATTAATAAACCTAAATTAAATTAATAAACATAAGGTGTAGATTGAGAATTCCAATTACACAGTGGATTAATAAACCTTAATTAAATTAAATAACATAAGGTGTAGATTGAGAATTCCAATTACACAGTAGATTAATGAACCAAAATTAAAATTAAATAACATAAGGTGTAGATTGAGGATTCCAATTACACCGTGGATTAATGAACCAAAATAAAAATTAAATAACATAAGGTGTAGATTGAGGATTCCAATTACACCGTGGATTAATGAACCTAAATTAAATTAAATAACATTAGGTGTAGATTGAGAATTCCAATGATACAGCGGATGAATGAACCATTAATTAAATTAAATAACATAAGTTGTAGATTGAGAATTCCAATTACAAAGTGGAGTAATGAACCTAAATTAAATTAAATAACATAAGGTGTAGATTGAGAATTCCAATAACACAATGGATTAATGAACCAAAATAAAATTAAATAACATAAGGGGGTGGATTGAGAATTTCAATTACACAGTGGATTAATGAAGTTAAATAAAATTAAATAACATAAGGTGTAGATATAGATTTCTTATTACACAGTGGATTAATGAACCTAAATTAAAATTTACTAACATATTCTGTAGATGGAGAATTCTAATTACACAGTGGATTAATGAACGTAAATTAAAATTAAATAACATAAGGTGTAGATTAAGAATTCCAATTACACAGTGGATCAATGAACCCAATAAAATTAAATAAAATAAAGTGTGGATTGAGAATTCCAATTACACAGTGGATTAAGTAACCTACATAAAAATTTGCTAACATATGGTGTAGATTGAGAATTTTAATTACACAGTGGATTAATGAACCTAAATTAAATTAAATAACATAAGGTGTAGATTGAGAATTCCAATTACACAGTGGTTAGTGAACCTACATTAAAATTAAATAACCTAAGGTGGAGAACCTAAATTAAAATTAAAAGTTGGGAAAAATGAGGGAAGTTTTTAGTGACCATATAATAATTAAGGAACTGTAAAGTGATCATATTTTTTCCAAATGTTATGCATGCAACTAGAAATACATTTCATTATTTCTAGTTAACAAAGAACCCTTATATTTTATGGTTAAACTGTTCATCATCCCTACATAGTGAACAGTACTTGTCCAAGCGATTATACGACCTTATTTAAAAAAAGTTTTGGAAGGTGTAAGTCAATATTTTCATCTTTAAGATCCTAAATATGAGAAATCAGAGCTGTTGATTTGGAAAGATGACTGTTATTAAAGGTACAGAGAGTACAAAGGTCTCGAGATTCTAATGTTCAATAAATCTGCCGTTAAGTCTAAATAAGCAGCCTCTTTGGCATTAGAGTTAATTACAGTTGGTTTATGATCGTTATTTAGTGTATTGACATTCAAGATAAACACTGCCATTATTATTATTCTCACTTTCACTAGCATTAAAGTTATCATTATCATTGTCCTGGATGTGATCCTATATTATAGTACATTTGTAAATTACACTCTGATGCTTACAGGAGCCATTTAATGAGCATAAATTTCTATTACACAATTGCAAGACCGAGTTCACAGTTTTTCTTCAAGCAGACAAGACTATCTTATCCTGTTCTCGACCTGACTCAACCACGAGCAGGCGAGATGCTGAACTCCAGGATACTACATAATCTAACTTATATGAATCAGCACATTGTACCATCTCCCTCTCTTGTTCCGGTGTTCCAGTGAATACATATTAATATCAAATTTCGTTTTATTTGTTTGTGGAGCCATTATTTATTCCAAGGAAAAATGGTGACACTTTTCTTGTATAACGTTTCTATTTCAGTCGCATTAGGCCAGACGTATTAACTTTTCCAAGTAAGTTCGTCAGTCTGACTTTCTCCTTGATTTAAACTAGCTAAATTTGGCGACACAGCTAAAGTAGAAAGAGGAATTATACGTGTACAGGTAAGTATTAGTAGTTACCTAAGGTACTTTTATACATCTAAAAAGAGGTGGTAAATCTGTAGAATCATAAATTTAAAATATGTATTAAAATATTGTGTGATGTGTTAAAAAACTAACATAATCAATCTAAATTATTAATCGAATTAGGGTTAGAAGGAACAAGGTTATTACTTTGGGGCTATACTATTTTTACGGAGTTAGAACTTATTATTTTTTGTTCTAAGTTGGGAACTGCGGAGAAAGAAATTCTAATTATGTTCCCATTGAAAAGTTTACTATATTTATGCAGAGCTTTAAAATTTTCTTCAATAATTTAAAGAACATTTTAGAGATATTGGTTTGGACATTTTTACTGAAAAAACTATTGAACCATACGCAATCGTGCTCTCGATTTTTACCATTTAAAAAATTTAGATGTGGATGGATTATTTCTATTACCATAGATGGATTATTTCTATTACCATGGATGGATAAATTCTATTACCATAAATGGATTATTTTTATTACCATTGATGGATTATTTCTATTACGATACTGCTAAGGGATATGTCAATCTACTCCGCTATTTCTATCAACATTATCGAGGTTGAGTATAGGTTACCTATTTATCGCCAGGTGGTGTATGATAATATTAGAATTATAGGTTCTAGCACGATCTTGATAGTTACGTATATATTAACGTAACTATCAAGATCGTGCGCGAAAGATTTCAAATATCAAGTTTTTTTTGTCATAGCCGGAATTGGGAGTTACTATCAAATATATGTTCGTTAGATGAGATACTGGAAATACTTCTAGCTATATTTGGTACTATAGAACTAATAATGCATCTAGGATGGTTGGATTCATTATGGACATACTATAATATTTTGTTAGGTTTATAACATATGTTCATATGTTTTAATTAAAAGGTTTAGAGTTAGTTCTAGGAAAATTTACTAATTTTCTGTTAACCCAAAGTTTCCAAGAAGATTATGCATTATTTATTTTAGTTTTTTCATATAGTTTATAAGTTAGCAGAGCATCATCCCTATAAAGGCCACCTTCTAATTCAATGTCATCATTGAAATGTAAATAGATTTCAGTCAGTAAGAACAAACCTACACAGTAAGTAATCTGTGCAGAGTCCGTTGAACCCATCAAAACATTAAAGTGGTTAGGGTATCCTTCCTAGTCCAGAATTTACCACAAAAATGTACTATAGAATTAAATCAATTTCGGTTGGAGTTAAGTCAGAGTTATTTTAGCCATAATTATGGCCTTATTCAATAATAAGCGTGATAGATTGGTAGTAGAAATTTATGTCAAAAGCCAAAAATTTGATATTATACTTATATTTGAAGTTTTTAAACCAATTAGATACTTGATTAGAAGAAATCCAAATGGTGCATTTAATTTTCCTTCTAATTTTTCGGATTATTCTATCTAATATATGTCCGACCTAGATTGGCAAATAAGTCTAATTGAAGGGTTGTTATTAAAGTTGGGTTTATAGTCCTCAAAATAAATCTAGGGGCGCCTGTAACTATGGTTTCAGTGTACTTACCTCTATTAAGATTAAAAAGTAGCCTCTAAATTAATGCCATGAATGGTATCTTTCCGAGTAAACTTGTAATTTTGGCGAAGTTCCTTAAATATAATTGTTTTGTATTAGTCATAGTATAAAGGTGCTTACCTTTATCAGAAGGAACTAACAGGTTATTATTATTATTATTATTATTATTATTATTATTATTATTATTATTATTATTATTATTATTATTATTATTATTCAAATTCTTAGCAAATTTATTTACATGTCTAAGTGCCTTAGTTTCATACTTTCTATGCTTTCAAAATTTCAAATTTCTATTAAGATTTACAGGATCCTTCTAAAAAAGTGCAGGGTTCTTCGTATGGTTTTTATAGGATTAAAATACGTAATATTTTGCCGCCATCCTCTTCTCTAATGGAATTCACTGGCAGTTCTGGATACTTAGTTGATGTTTTGTTCTTTAATTCACTTATGCGGTTATAATAGTATCCTTTCAATCTAATGTTTTTTACACATTTGTTTATGCTTCAAATAAAACATCTTCTGTAGGTGTCCTCAGTTCGCATTTTGTAGACATTACGGAACGTATTTGACAGTATTCAAAATAAGCTCAACAAACAGGAGTTTGTAATTAAAATTTAGAGTAAAATACTTGACGTAAGTAGACTATAAATGTACAATAGAATAACTCGCCTATAGTAAATATAGGTAAAGTCGAAATACAGGCATTTTAATACTCCAAATACTGCAGTTATTAACATCAGCTCAATGGTTGATTATTAAGATTAAACAGAGCTATCATAAAGTAGGTTTAAATAAATTTAGCACATTATTTATATAAGTTCTAAACATTGAAACCCAACAGAATTTGGGGTAAGATCGTTTCTAAAACGATTTGGAATATTTTTTTTGTATTATATTTTAGATTATTCCAAAAAGTATCCTTCATCGCCTCTCATAACATCACAAATAGAAGTTAAGCAATCTTTTAATAGTTTAATCAATCTTCACTAAACTTCGTCAAAATATCGGTCATGGTCTAACTTAGAACTGATATAATTTTGAGATATCTACGTCAAAGGTAAAGGTCACAGCTACGGAAAAGGTCACACTTTTGGCGATAATTCAATTGTGTTCATTGTAGAGATTCGCTATTTGGCCCATATTGTATCTAATGAAGTCCTGCATAGTATATGACATTGACCTTCGACCGTTAAAAGTTCGGTCAATTTCGCGCAATTTCAAATTATGATTTTTCCAAATTTTATGTATGGATCTGATACTCTTCGGTAACAGCAATCACCATGCAAAATTTCAGCCTGATTAGATAAATACTTTTTGAGTTATCGACGTTTCCATGGCATAACTTTGTGAATACTTCATGCAATATGGAGAAGTAGGTCAAGGTTTTGGTCCATTCTTACGTTGTCAGGCAGAGGTATGCAGTTTCAGGACTGACTTATGTTTTTGTTATCTATTTACATTGGCGTCAAATTATTTGCTATTTTAGTTACAACTTATATTCTGAAGTAAACCTATTCCATATTTCTTGAAAGAAACGTTACTAATAACTCTTTCTTAATTCTTCCATAAAAATGAGTGTTCTCTAATTTATGCCATGTTTTGGCCTTTCATTGATGAAAGTCGCTGTATTTAACTTTTATTGAAAATATATTAGCAATGAAACCCACCTGCTTCAGTCTCGGCGGCTTTAGTAACCTTTTCTTCAATTTTAGGTTCAACTTTTGCTTCCTCTATCTCAACTTCAGGTTTCGCCACAGCTACTGATTCTGATGCTGGTTCTGCTCCTGTTTCAGCCACCGTTTCTGGTACTATTGCTTCTGCTACTATTGCTTCCTCAACTGCTACTTTCGGTTCTGCATCTACTTCTGGTTCTGCAGGTACTTCCGGTTCTGGCTCCGAAACTACTTTCGGTTCTACAGCTGCTTCCGATTCTGGAACTGTTTCCGCTTCTGCTACTACTTCCGGTTCAGCTTCTGGTTCCGGTTTAGCATCGGGTTCTGCTACGACTTCCGGTTCGGGTATAGGTTCTGTTTCTGCCTCAGATTCCGTTGCTGGCTCTGGTGCTGCTTCAGCAGCTGCTACTGGTTCAGATGCCATTGCTCCCTCCGCGACGTCGATAGCTGGAGCTACAGGTTCAGACTCTGTTCCCCCAATTTCAGTTTCTGGCATCGTCTCGGCATCTTGAGCCCGAACCAAATACGCTCCAGTCACACTTAAAAGAAGGAGGGAAACCAACCAGCTTCTCATTTTGAATATTTTGTTATTAAACCGGAGGAAAGAATCACAGCAATCTTATCTGAAAAGAGAGAATAAGATAATAGAGATATGTGATATTCAGTTTGGAATTAATAGATATTTTATAATTCTTTACTAGTAACATGTACAACATCTGACATAGGAAATATGGTAACAATATTTTCTGGATTTCCAGGACAAAGGTTATGTTTGTTATCGCAATAATTTAGCTCTTAGTTTCTCCAACAACAACAGATTCGCAACTTCATAGATCTTGTCAATCTCTATTTATATAAAGTTACGTTTGTGCATATATTTGTATGTATAGGATTCACTCCTAAACTAATTAAGCGATCATTATTAAGTTTAGAACACAGCTGTTAGGTGTAAGGGGTCGTAATGTGACCTAAATTTTTATTAAGTTTAATGCAAAGAGGGGCAAAGTCTGGGTGAAAATTAAAATACCTCCGATTTTTGTTCAATTTTAGCAATAGATACTAGACATCAATTAATAAATATTCCCCAAATTTAAGTTTCTTTAGAATATTTAAAAAGGTTTTAGGGGGCCTAATATTGACACAACTGTTTCATTTGAAAATATTTCAGATTGGCATTGAATTTGATCCAGAGTCATTAGTAAATTAAGAAAAAATCCCTGAATTTAATTTTTTCGTATAACTCCTTAACCTTAAGCCTTAAATTTGAGACATTTTCTAGAATCAAAATCAAGTAATGAATTATTATTATTCTTCATATTATTATTACTATTATTTACTCACTAGGAGTTATCACACTGGTCATCGTCAGTGGTCACCCACTGCCGACAACCTGTGGTATTCCCTGGAGTCTGAGTGACAACAAGTCTCCTCAGGCCTCCAGTATGCTCCACCTCTTTTCGTTCATCACCGCTGATGACCTTGCGGTAATCGCAACAGCCACCTACCAACGATTTCCCGCTGATAAGGGCCATCGGTCCCCTCTGGGGCCCGAGTGGCAACAAGCCTTCCCAAGGTCCCAGAGCTGTCCGCGCTCTTCCAGTGGAGGTCTGGTTTTGCGCTTTCCCTCCTCGACCCTCTGTCCATAATTTTCGTGGCGTCAGCCTATGCTTGCGCCTCTCTCATGCGGTTGTATTTTCCCCGGTTCTGTTGTTTTGTGCTTCCATGTGTTTGTTCTCCATTCGTTGCTTATGTGGGTTGGTTTCCGCATTCGAGGACATTTCTCAGGATTGTAGCTGTTTTGATCATTACTGTCCTTTGTATGGTCTCAGTTATCCCTTTGATTCCTATTTCTCCTAGTCTTTTCTCCATGTTTTTGGGGACTGTTCCTAGTGCTCCTATGATTATTGGTGTTATACTGACTTTCTTCATGTTCCATATTCCTTTCAATTCTCTGGCAAGTTCAGTATATTTGCTTCTCTTTTCCGTCTCTTTGATCTTCACTCTGTGGTCTGCTGGAACGGCAAAGTCCACGATTTTGCAGGATTTTTCTTTCTTGTTGATTATTATCATATCCGGTCTCCTTGCTGTTATGGGTTTGTCTGTTTGTACATTCATATCCCATATGATTTTGTGTTTTTCGTTTTCTAGTACAGTTTCTGGTTTGTGTTTGTACCGTTTTCTTGCATATTCGAAATTCAGTTGTTTGCACATTTCCCGGTGTACTTCTTTCCCCATGCTGTCATGTCTGTTCTTGTATTCCCTTTGTGCTAGCTTGCTGCATTCACTTATTATATGATTTATCGTTTCGTCTCTTTGTCCACACAATCTGCATTTGCTGTTTTCCTGGGTTTTATCTATCTTTGCTTTAATAAAGTTTGTCCTAATCGCATTGTTCTGTGCGGCCGTCAGCAGAGATTCCGTTTCTCTGTTCAGGTTTCCTTTTCTTAGCCATGCCCAGCTGTTTTCATTGGCTTCATCGCTTGTGAGTCTTATAAAGCGTCCATGTAGTTGCTTTTCTTCCCACTTTTCCTTTCTTGTCTTTTTGTTCCTGGGTTCAGTGCTTCCGGGGTTGTATTATTATTATTATTATTATTATTATTATTATTATTATTATTATTATTATTATTATTATTATTATTATTACTATTATTATTACTATTACTATTTTTATTATTATTACTATTATTATTATTACTATTATTATTATCACTATTACTACCACTATTATTATTATTATTACTATTATTATTATTACTATTATTACTATTCTTCTTCTTCTTATTATTATTATTATTATTACTATTACTGTTACTATTACTATTATTATTATTACTATTACTATTATTATTATTACTATTATTATTACTATTATTATTATTACTCTTATTATTACTATTATTATTACTATTATTATTACTATTCTTATTCTTATTCTTATTTTTATTATTATTAATATTCACTAAGAGTTCTCACCTGAGTAATTACCAGTGATTGACTGTTGGTGAAACAGGTAGTGTTTCCTAGAGCCTGAGTGACGATAAGTCCCCTCACATTTCCAGTGCTCTCTGCTTTTTTCGATCACTATTGCATGGGGTCGGCTTTTAATTATGTAAAAAAACAGCTCCCCAAAAAGCGGCACTTTGGATTTGCACAAAATAAAATTTGCCTCAGTTTAGAAAGATTTCTCCTTCACTGACCGAGGTCAGAAAAAGCATAGGCATTGCGTTCTCACATCAAGTCGTCTATCGTAGTTAAATACTTTTTAAAATATAATTATTTCAGATTTTATTCTTGTCCTTTGTTTGACATCTCATTAAATTCATTAATATTTAAGTTTCAGATTCAAATTAAGGAAGGCAATGCTTTCATTAGATCCATAAATAAATTATTAATTTTATAAAACATTGCTTTCTAACGAATGTGGTTGTGTCTGTAAAAACGATTTTTATATCATATTCAGTACTAGCTGCCCCTGTTGTATTATATTCAGTACTAGCTGCCCCTGTTGTATTATATTCAGTACTAGCTGCCCCTGTTGTATTATATTCAATACTAGCTGTCCCTGTTGTATTATATTCAGTACTAGCTGCCCCTCTTGTATTATATTCAGTACTAGCTGCCCCTGTTGTATTATATTCAGTACTAGCTGCCCCTGTTGTATTATATTCAATACTAGCTGTCCCTGTTGTATTATATTCAGTACTAGCTGCCCCTGTTGTATTATATTCAATACTAGCCGTCCCTGTTGTATTATATTCAGTACTAGCTGTCCCTGTTGTATTATATTCAGTACTAGCTGCCCCTGTTGTATTATATTAAGTACTAGCTGCCCCTGTTGTATTATATTCAGTACTAGCTGTCCCTGTTGTATTATATTCAGTACTAGCTGCCCCTGTTGTATTATATTCAATACTAGCCGTCCCTGTTGTATTATATTCAATACTAGCTGCCCCTGTTGTATTATATTAAGTACTAGCTGCCCCTGTTGTATTATATTAAGTACTAGCTGCCCCTGTTGTATTATATTCAGTACTAGCTGCCCCTGTTGTATTATATTCAGTACTAGCTGCCCCTGTTGTATTATATTAAGTACTAGCTGTCCCTGTTGGATTATATTCAGTACTAGCTGCCCCTGTTGTATTATATTCAATACTAGCCGTCCCTGTTGTATTATATTCAATACTAGCTGCCCCTGTTGTATTATATTAAGTACTAGCTGCCCCTGTTGTATTATATTAAGTACTAGCTGCCCCTGTTGTATTATATTCAGTACTAGCTGCCCCTGTTGTATTATATTAAGTACTAGCTGTCCCTGTTGTATTATATTCAGTACTAGCTGCCCCTGTTGTATTATATTCAATACTAGCCGTCCCTGTTGTATTATATTCAGTAGTAGCTGCCCCTGTTGTATTATATTCAGTACTAGCTGTCCCTGTTGTATTATATTCAGTACTAGCTGCCCCTGTTGTATTATATTCAGTACTAGCTGCCCCTGTTGTATTATATTAAGTACTAGCTGCCCCTGTTGTATTATATTCAGTACTAGCTGCCCCTGTTGTATTATATTAAGTACTAGCCGCCCCTGTTGTATTATATTCAGTACTAGCTGTCCCTGTTGTATTATATTCAGTACTAGCTGCCCCTGTTGTATTATATTCAATACTAGCCGTCCCTGTTGTATTATATTCAATACTAGCTGCCCCTGTTGTATTATATTAAGTACTAGCTGTCCCTGTTGTATTATATTCAGTACTAGCTGCCCCTGTTGTATTATATTCAATACTAGCCGTCCCTGTTGTATTATATTCAGTACTAGCTGCCACTGTTGTATTATATTCAGTACTAGCTGCCCCTGTTGTATTATATTCAGTACTAGCTGCCCCTGTTGTATTATATTAAGTACTAGCTGCCCCTGTTGTATTATATTCAGTACTAGCTGTCCCTGTTGTATTATATTCAGTACTAGCTGCCCCTGTTGTATTATATTCAATACTAGCCGTCCCTGTTGTATTATATTCAATACTAGCTGCCACTGTTGTATTATATTAAGTACTAGCTGCCCCTGTTGTATTATATTAAGTACTAGCTGCCCCTGTTGTATTATATTCAGTACTAGCTGCCCCTGTTGTATTATATTAAGTACTAGCTGTCCCTGTTGTATTATATTCAGTACTAGCTGCCCCTGTTGTATTATATTCAATACTAGCCGTCCCTGTTGTATTATATTCAATACTAGCTGCCCCTGTTGTATTATATTCAATACTAGCTGCCCCTGTTGTATTATATTCAGTACTAGCTGTCCCTGTTGTATTATATTCAGTACTAGCTGCCCCTGTTGTATTATATTAAGTACTAGCTGCCCCTGTTGTATTATATTCAGTACTAGCTGCCCCTGTTGTATTATATTAAGTACTAGCTGCCCCTGTTGTATTATATTCAGTACTAGCTGTCCCTGTTGTATTATATTCAGTACTAGCTGCCCCTGTTGTATTATATTCAATACTAGCCGTCCCTGTTGTATTATATTCAATACTAGCTGCCCCTGTTGTATTATATTAAGTACTAGCTGTCCCTGTTGTATTATATTCAGTACTAGCTGCCCCTGTTGTATTATATTCAATACTAGCCGTCCCTGTTGTATTATATTCAGTACTAGCTGCCACTGTTGTATTATATTCAGTACTAGCTGCCCCTGTTGTATTATATTCAGTACTAGCTGTCCCTGTTGTATTATATTAAGTACTAGCTGCCCCTGTTGTATTATATTCAGTACTAGCTGTCCCTGTTGTATTATATTCAATACTAGCTGCCCCTGTTGTATTATATTCAGTACTAGCTTTCCCTGTTGTATTATATTCAGTACTAGCTGCCCCTGTTGTATTATATTCAGTACTAGCTGTCCCTGTTGTATTATATTCAGTACTAGCTGCCCCTGTTGTATTATATTCAGTACTAGCCGTCCCTGTTGTATTATATTCAATACTAGCTGCCCCTGTTGTATTATATTCAGTACTAGCTTTCCCTGTTGTATTATATTCAGTACTAGCTGTCCCTGTTGTATTATATTCAGTACTAGCTGCCCCTGTTGTATTATATTCAGTACTAGCTGTCCCTGTTGTATTATATTAAGTACTAGCTGCCCCTGTTGTATTATATTCAATACTAGCCGTCCCTGTTGTATTATATTCAGTACTAGCTGCCCCTGTTGTATTATATTCAGTACTAGCTGTCCCTGTTGTATTATATTCAGTACTAGCTGCCCCTGTTGTATTATATTCAGTACAAGCTGTCCCTGTTGTATTATATTCAGTACTAGCTGCCCCTGTTTTATTATATTAAGTACTAGCTGCCCCTGTTGTATTATATTCAGTACTAGCTGCCCCTGTTGTATTATATTCAGTACTCGCTGTCCCTGTTGTATTATATTCAGTACTAGCTGTCTCTGTTGTATTATATTAAGTACTAGCTGCCCCTGTTGTATTATATTCAGTACTAGCTGCCCCTGTTGTATTATATTAAGTACTAGCTGCCCCTGTTGTATTATATTAAGTACTAGCTGCCTGTGTTATATTATATTCAGTACTAGCTGCCCCTGTTGTATTATATTAAGTACTAGCTGCCTGTGTTATATTATATTCAGTACTAGCTGCCCCTGTTGTATTATATTAAGTACTAGCTGCCCTTGTTGTATTATATTCAGTACTAGCTGTCCCGTTGTATTATATTCAGTACTAGCTGCCCCTGTTGTATTATATTCAGTACTAGCTGCCTGTGTTGTATTATATTCAGTACTAGCTGCCCCTGTTGTATTATATTAAATACTAGCTGCCCCTGTTTTATTATATTCAGTACTAGCTACTCCTATTGTATTATATTCAGTACTAGCTGCCCCTGTTGTATTATATTCAGTACTAGCTGCCCCTGTTGTATTATATTCAGTACTAGCTGTCCTTGTTGTATTATATTAGGTACTAGCTTCCCATGTTGTATTATATTCACTACTAGCTGCCCCTGTTGTATTATTATCAGTACTAGCCTTCCCTGTTGTATTATATTCAGTACTAGCTACCTTTTTGTATTATGTTCAGTACTAGCTGCCCTTGTTTTATTATATTCAGTACTAGCTGTCCCTGTTGTATTATATTCAGTACTAGCTGTCCCTGTTCTATTATATTCAGTACTAGCTACTCCTTTTGTATTATGTTCAGTACTAGCTGCCCCGGTTTTATTATATTCAGTACTAGCTGCCCCTGTTGTATTATATTCATCACTAGCTGCCCCTGTTGTATTATATTCAGTACTAGCTGTCCCTGTTGTATTATATTCAGTACTCGCTGTCCCTGTTGTATTATATTAGGTACTAGCTGCCTGTGTTGTATTATATTCAGTACTAGCTGCCCCTGTTGTATTATATTCAGTACTAGCTGTCCCTGTTGTATTATATTCAGTACTCGCTGTCCCTGTTGTATTATATTAGGTACTAGCTGCCTGTGTTGTATTATATTCAGTACTAGCTGCCCCTGTTGTATTATATTAGATACTAGCTGCCCCTGTTTTATTATATTCAGTACTAGCTACTCCTATTGTATTATATTCAGTATTAGCTGCCCCTGTTGTATTATATTCAGTACTAGCTGTCCCTGTTCTATCATATCCAGTACTAGCTGTCCCTGTTGTATTATATTCAGTACTAGCTACTCCTTTTGTATTATGTTCAGTACTAGCTACTCCTGTTGTATTATATTCAGTACTAGCTGTCCCTGTTGTATTATATTCAGTGCTAGCTGCTGATGTTGTATTATATTCAGTACTAGCTGTCTCGAACCAGTGTTGTCCGGTAGTGTATTTACTTGCAATTGGTTTTGCTTTCTTTTTTGTAAACTACATTTTTTTTTTTTTCAAAAATATAATTTTTTGTGACAATAAAAGGGAAGTAACTTTGTTTGGATAAATACAGATTTACTTAATTCTTTTATAAAATGCCATTTGAAAATAATTACGACTCGGAGAAAGTATTTTATGGAAGGAAGTAAATCGAATTACATTTCATTCTTCTTAACAACATTCTGCAACGATTTGCAAGAAAAACTTACGAACCAAAAACAAATATTGATTCTTGTACGAATAAAAGCTATTAATGACAAAGAAACACTAAAGACACTGACTTTACTTCATATATTAGATTATAGATAATTTACATTTTACTACTAACAAAGGGCGAAGTAGTTTTACTAAAAAACACATGGAAACAAGTCTCTCCAAAGATCAACAAACGTCCTCTCAGATACATCATGTATTATTATTTGAATTATTGAAGTGAACTGGGTGACGTTACATATTCATGCACAAGCTTTTACTTTAGGTTTCGCCTCAGCTACTGATTCTGATTCTGCTCCTGTTTCGGCCACCACTTCTGGTACTATTTTTTCCTGAATCATTACTTCCGGTTCTGTAGCTACTACCAGTGTTGCCAATTTAGCGGATTTCTCGCTAGATCTGGCGATTTTGATTTGAATCTGGCTAGTAAAATTTAGATCTAGCGGCTAGCGATTTTTTTCTTTAAAATCTGGCGATTTCGTTTGCCACATACACACACGCAATTTCAGATTTCAGTAAAACTATTTTCCGTATTCATTTTCTCTTTAGTCATCATGAGATTATTTCTGAAGCTACCTTCTATACATGATATATGCAAATCTGCAGTAGTTTTACATGTCAATCAAAATGTTAATGTTCTAAAAATAAAATGGTCATCGCGACCGGACAAAAGCTCACCAGACAAAAGGCCACCTAAATAATTCAAACAGGGACGTAAAAATAAATTAATAATAAAAAAAAACCATTCTAGGGCATTTATAACGAGAGCGAACAGAACGAAAAAAAATGTTTTCGATCTAGCGAGTTTTGAAAATCTCAGTTGCCAATAATGACGAAAAGTTAAAAATCGGGTCGTACTAATTGTGTACGTCTCATTTAGGCACGTCCACTTTTGGCTCCCGCTGCTTTTCTAGAAATAGAAGCATGACAGCGGAGCAACTTTATCGTCAAATTCAAGGCAATATCTGCTCGTCACTTATTTACTTCTTACAAAAATGTTCGGACCAAATTTTAAATAAAAACAAATGCCAGTTTTATTTAAAATTTGATTTTTTGAACACAATAACAAATCTACATCAGTAAAACACTGATTAGAAAATCTTCGTAAAACGTAAACAAACATTTATTTCAGGTGCACGAGTGCAATAGTAATAAAAAACAAAAATACCAGTCAAATTTTAAAAAAATGTCCCCTTAAGTTTGTAGCAGTTACCTCCTCCTTTCAAAACATAACTACACCGGTTTGCCGGTAGGTGTCGCCTTTTCACCGACAGGTGGCACTGTAAAGCGACACCAGAGTTATCTGCCCTTCTGACTATAAAAACCGTTGCAAACGGAAAATCCATCTCTTCTTCACCAGCCTCGACAGAAGTACGCTGACACTAGCGTTCCGTTTCACTTTTCTCTTCTGGTCGATTGGCCTCGACAGAACGACGCTAATACACTAGCGCTTCGTCTAACGCTTTTCTCTACAAATGGCATCGGCATAACAACTACCAACACACGTGGTCAAACAACCGTAAGAGTTTCTCAACTCATTTTCTTTATGTACGGCTTTCAAAGACTTTCCTCACGCCGGATTCATTTCTGCTTATACCTTTTTCAAGAACTGTTTTTCCATCGACACACATGCATACATCACACACTTCATCATTCCACGTACACACACGTTCAATAAACCTTATTTGAGCTACTTCATTTTGTTTGTTAATTATTACTTTGTCTTTGCATGCAACATTGCTTGATTCAACTTTGCACGTTTATAGTCCGGGAACATCACCCTCTCGATCATAACAATTGGTGACCCGACGTGCAAGCTTTGTTGTATGGGGCAGAGTAATTAATTTCGTACAAAAACAAAAAAAATATATATATCATTTCTCGTTTTATCTTTCGTGGTGAAACGAATTACGCACCCATCTTTTTCCTTTTTTTTCTACCCACGTGGTAGAAATATACAAACAAACAACAAAAAAAGAAGCCACCGTCTCCATTTTTCCTGGCCACGCGGAAATACCCAAACAAAGAAAAACAAACATTTCTCGGCTCTCTCCGAGTATAAAACAAATTACAATTTCATTTTTTTTCTTCTTCTCTTTCTCTACCCACGTATCGGAAAATTATATACAAAGAAAAAGACAAACTTTTGCCAATCCTTTTTTTTCTTTTTCGACGAACAAAAGGACCTTACAAGACGCCACTTCCTTTGTTTTGAACACGTGGAGATAAAAAGAAAACAAAAGAAAACAAACGCTCATGCTGCCCATCTTTTTCGTGACCACGTGTTGATAAAAAAATTCAAAATAATGCCGCCATCTTTTCTCTTACCACGTGGAAATGAAAATTCAAATAAAAAAGAAAATACGAATTTATTTTCTGTTTCAACAACAAGCAACAAAGGAAGCTGCCATCTTTTTCCCTAACCACGTGGAAATGAAAATTCAAACAACAGAAAAAGAAAATACGAATTTATTTTCTCTGTTTCAACAACAAGCAAAAAGAAGGAAGCCGCCATCTTTTTCCCTAATCACGTGGAAATGAAAATTCAAACAACCAAAAAAGAAAATACGAATATTTTTTTTCTTTCTTTCTTTTCGACAACAAAGAAAAGAGAAGCCGCCATTCTTTCTCTACGTGGAAACTAACATTCAAACAAACTAAAACGAAAACAAAAAAACGTCATTCCGTGTGTGAAACAAATTACGGCTCTATTTTTTTTCTTTTTCTTTATACCTTCTACCCACGTGTTGGAAATATATATATAAAAGAAAAGAAAACTACAAAACAGACAACACGATGCCAAACACGAACAACATCACCAAGCCCAAAGACTTAATACTGGTTGTAAAAAGTCAGGCTCAGCAAGCACCAACATCACCCTTCAAGGGCTACCAACCCTCTTCAACAACTGGAAGTTCATTGATCAACAGGAGGACCCATCAACTTGAACAACCACATCTTCCCGGACATTCATCAAGCACCAAACATTTCCGGATCTCACTGACAACACTATGGAAGAAATCACACCAGTTTAAAACGAGTACAACTGCACAAGCACGACTAAATACTCAACAACAGGACGTTCGTTGATAAACAGGAGGACACATCAACTCGAACGACGCGCACCAACACCAGTACAGACCCACTTGTACCTGGACCTGCTAACTCACTTGCAGACATTTGTGCATCTGATTTTGACCATAGTGTACCACCGATCTCAACAACTAGATGTGTGTTCATCAGTTCCACAACACGGACTAATTAACATGAACAACATCAACAACTGCACAGACTCACTTGTGCTCATTCATCAACAATTGCACAGACTCACTTGTGCTCATTCATCAACAATTGCACAGACTCACTTGTGCTCATTCATCAACAACTGCACAGACTCACTTGTGCTCACTCATCAACACTGCACAAACCCACTTGTGCTCACTCATCAACAACCGCGCAGACCCAAGCACCAAACATTCACTGACAATTCAACGTTCGTTCATCAGCTCCGCATCACGCAGACTAATCAACATGAACAACGCCACCAACAAGTGCAAATTCACTTGCGCTCAACATTTTTCGACCGCAAACTCACTTGCACTCAAACTTGATGCAGACCCAAACAACACGCAGATCCACATGCGTTACAAACACTCAATTCCGCAGACGCACTTGCGATCAATCATTCAATACAGATGCAGAAACAGAAATAAGTAGCGTGCACACTACTTTTTCTAATCTTCAACAGCAAAACAGACATACCCACAAAGAATGCTTCTCATCTACAACTGTACATATCGAATAATATTTTCAATATTTTTCAATCTGGGGGGGGGGATTCCTTGTAGCAGTTACCTCCTCCTTTCAAAACATAACTACACCGGTTTGCCGGTAGGTGTCGCCTTTTCACCGACAGGTGGCACTGTAAAGCGACACCAGAGTTATCTGCCCTTCTGACTATAAAAACCGTTGCAAACGGAAAATCCATCTCTTCTTCACCAGCCTCGACAGAAGTACGCTGACACTAGCGTTCCGTTTCACTTTTCTCTTCTGGTCGATTGGCCTCGACAGAACGACGCTAATACACTAGCGCTTCGTCTAACGCTTTTCTCTACAAATGGCATCGGCATAACAACTACCAACACACGTGGTCAAACAACCGTAAGAGTTTCTCAACTCATTTTCTTTATGTACGGCTTTCAAAGACTTTCCTCACGCCGGATTCATTTCTTCTTATACCTTTTTCAAGAACTGTTTTTCCATCGACACACATGCATACATCACACACTTCATCATTCCACGTACACACACGTTCAATAAACCTTATTTGAACTACTTCATTTTGTTTGTTAATTATTACTTTGTCTTTGCATGCAACATTGCTTGATTCAACTTTGCACGTTTATAATCGGGGGAACACGACCCTCGATCCGAACAAGTTTGAAGAAAAGAAATTACGTTTTGGTATTCCAGTTTAATCTTTTAAATAGTAAATGACAATATCATCGAAGTATTAACGTCGAAAAAACAAACAAAACACATGCAATAGTCGAAAATGAATGGTAGCTTTAAAAAAAGTTCTAGAAACTGTGCCAGTTGACACGGTTAAGATTCGAATAAAAATTGTTGTTTGGAATAAATACAATTTAGGCGCGCAGAGTGAAAATTGTTGTATTGGCGCGTGACAAATATAAAATAACGCCCACGCAAATTCCGATGTGGCTTTTTATATTAAATCAACTCAAAACGAGCGGACGTAATTGCAAGCACACCACGTGATAATTTCTGTCCAATGAGATTTCTCCAAAGACATATTTTTCTAAACTTTTCTCAATAAGCTCGCTGGAGCCGGTCCAAATAGTATTTAAGCACACACAAACATCAAACTTTCTCTTTTCAACTGACTTTCACCCGGAGCTTACGACGCATCTTACAATCACTCTTCCATTTCACCCTTTCGCGCGCTTCATACAATTTCACAGGCGAACATTCACTATTGCCTCTTTTAATATTTTATAACAAATGAACACTTCAACAAAGGAAAAGACATTCTTCTTTTTACTTACATGAAACTAAAGAAAGGACTCATGAACTCATTACACAAAGTAATATATCCTATTTGTTAATATGTTTATTTCAGTAAATAAACTTCCGTTAATTGTGCATGTAAATATTCTTCTTATTATTTTTATTTGTGGAGGAAGTTGGTAACCCCGACCAAAAGGGTATGACGACCCCCACAAAACTAAAAAAAAAAATGCATTTTTCTTAAAGAAAGGAACACGATCCGATTCATATTAAGACTGAACTTTATTCAATAT
Organism: Sepiola atlantica; assembly: GCA_963556195.1. Classification (NCBI taxonomy): domain Eukaryota; kingdom Metazoa; phylum Mollusca; class Cephalopoda; order Sepiida; family Sepiolidae; genus Sepiola; species Sepiola atlantica. The sequence goes on from OY744516.1 coordinate 83,379,104, forward strand.
TATTTTTTTGAAAAGAAAATTGTAGTATGTGTTCTGATACTGCATTTCATCTTTTCTGCCCTCGGTCAGTGAAGGAGAAATTCTTAAACTGAGTCAATTTTTATTTTTGTCCAAATCCAGTGTCCTTTTTGGGAGCTGGATTTTCTCCACTGTGTTAGGATCGAGGGTCGTGTTCCCCCGATTATAGACGTGTTCAGTAAATCAAGCAATGTTGCATGCAAAGACGGAGTAATAATTAATAAACAAAAATGAAGTAGTTCAAATAAGGTTTATTGAACGTGTGTGTACGTGGAATGATGAAGTGTGTGATGTATGCATGTGTGTCGATGGAAAAACAGTTCTTGAAAAGGTATAAGAAGAAATGAATCCGGCGTGTGGAAAGTCTTTAAAAGCCGTACACAAAGAAAATGAGTTGAGAACTCTTACCGTTGTTTGCCCACGTGTTGACGGAAGAAACGTGTGTTGGTAGTTGTTTTGCTGAGACAAGTTCAAGAGAAAAGCGTGAGACGAAACGCTAGAGTATTAGCGTCGTTCTGTCGACCAGAGAAGAGTGAAACGGAACGCTAGTGTCAGCGTCTGCCTGCCGAGGCAGGTCGTGAGGAAGAGAGAGAATTTCCGTTTGGCTCCGGGTTTTATAGTCCGAAGGGCAGATAACTCTGGTGTCGCTTTACAGCGCCACCTGTCGGTGATAAAGCGCCACCTACCGGCAAACCGGTGTAGTTATGTTTTGAAAGGAGAAGGTAACTGCTACAAGGACTCCCCCCCAGATTGAAAAATATTGAAAATATTATTCAATATGAACAGTTGTAGATGAGAAGCATTCTTTGTGGGTATGTCTGTTTTGCTGTTGAAGATTAGAAAAAAGTAGTGTGCACGCTACTTATTTCTGTTTCTGCATCTGTATTGAATGATTGATCGCAAGTGCGTCTGCGGAGTGTTTGTAACGCATGTGGATCTGCGTGTTGTTTGCATGCAATTGGGTCTGCATCAAGTTCGAGTGCAAGTGAGTTTGCGGTCGAAAAATGTTGAGTGCAAGTGAATTTGCACTTGTTGGTGGCGTTGTTCATGTTGATTAGTCTGCGTGATGCGGAGCTGATGAACGAACGTTGAATTGTCAGTGTTGTCCGGGAATGTTTGGTGCTTGGGTCTGCGCGGTTGTTGATGAGTGAGCACAAGTGAATCTGTGCAGTTGTTGATGAATGAGCACAAGTTAATCTGTGCAGTGTTGATGAGTGAGCACAAGTGAATCTGTGCAGTGTTGATGAATGAGCACAAGTGAGTCTGTGCAGTTGTTGATGAATGAGCACAAGTGAATCTGTGCAGTGTTGATGCGTGAGCACAAGTGAGTCTGTGCAGTGTTGATGAGTGAGCACAAGTGAATCTGTGCAGGTGTTGATGAATGAGCACAAGTGAGTCTGTGCGGTGTTGATGAATGAGCACAAGTGAGTCTGTGCAGGTGTTGATGTTGTTCATGTTAATTAGTCCGTGTAGTGGAACTGGTGAACAAACATCTAGTTGTAGAGATTGGTGGTACACTATGGTCAAAATCAGATGCACAAATGTCTGCAAGTGAGTTAGCAGGTCCAGGTACAAGTGGGTCTGTACTGGTGTTGGTGCGCGTCGTTCGAGTTGATGTGTCCCCAGTTGATCAACGAACGTCCAGTTGTTGAGTATTTAGTCGTGCTTGTGCAGTTGTACTCATTTTGAACTGGTGTGATTTCTTCCATAGTGTCGTCAGTGATGTCCGGAAATGTTTGTTGCTTGATGAATGTCCGGGAAAATGTGGTTGTTCATCTTGTGTTGAAGATTGTTGGTAGGCCTTGAAGGATGATGTTGTTCGTGTTTGTCGTCGTGTGTTGGTCGTTTTGTAGTTTTCTTTTCCTTTATATATATATTTCCAACACGTGGGTAGAAAGGAAAAAGAAAAAAAAAATGGAGTCGCAATTTTTTTCACACGAGGAATGACGTTTTTTGTTTTCGTTTTAGTTTGTTTGAATGTTAGTTTCCACGTAGAGAAAGAATGGTGGCTTCTCTTTCCTTTGTTGTTGAAAAGAAAGAAAAAAAAAATTTCGTATTTTCTTTTTTGTTTGTTTGAATTTTCATTTCCACGTGGTCCGAGAGATAAAAATGGCGTTATTTTAAAAAAATTTTTTTCAACACGTTGTCCGGAAAAAGATGGCGGCATTTTTGAATTTATTTTATCAACACGTGGTCCGGAAAAAAGATGGCAGCATTTTTGAATTTTTTTTTTTTATCAACATGTGGTCACGAAAAAGATGGCCAGCGTGAGCGTTTGTTTTCTTTTGTTTTCTTTTTATTTTCTTTTTATCTCCACGTGTTCAAAACAAAGGAAGTGGCGTCTTGTAAGGTCCTTTTGTTCGTCGAAAAAGAAAAAAAAAGGATTGGCAAAAGTTTGTCTTTTTTTTTTTTTGTATATATTTTTCCGACATGTGGATGATGAAAGAGAAGAGGAAAAAAATGAAATTGTAATTTGTTTTATACTCGGAGAAAAGCCGAGGAATGTTTTTGTTTTGTTTTGTTTGGGTATTTCCGCGTGGCCAGGAAAAAAAAATAAAGATGGCGGCTTCTTTTCTTTTGTTTGTTTGTATATTTCTACCACGTGGGTAGAAAAAAAAGGAAAAAGATGGGTGCGTAATTCGTTTCACCACGGAAGAAAAAACGAGAAATGTTTTTTTTTTTTTTTGTTCTAGTACGAAATTAATTACTACGCCACATACAACAAAGCTTGCACGTCAGGTCACCAATTGTTAGGATCGAGGGTCGTGTTCCCCCGATTATAGACGTGTTCAGTAAATCAAGCAATGTTGCATGCAAAGACGGAGTAATAATTAATAAACAAAAATGAAGTAGTTCAAATAAGGTTTATTGAACGTGTGTGTACGTGGAATGATGAAGTGTGTGATGTATGCATGTGTGTCGATGGAAAAACAGTTCTTGAAAAGGTATAAGAAGAAATGAATCCGGCGTGTGGAAAGTCTTTAAAAGCCGTACACAAAGAAAATGAGTTGAGAACTCTTACCGTTGTTTGCCCACGTGTTGACGGAAGAAACGTGTGTTGGTAGTTGTTTTGCTGAGACAAGTTCAAGAGAAAAGCGTGAGACGAAACGCTAGAGTATTAGCGTCGTTCTGTCGACCAGAGAAGAGTGAAACGGAACGCTAGTGTCAGCGTCTGCCTGCCGAGGCAGGTCGTGAGGAAGAGAGAGAATTTCCGTTTGGCTCCGGGTTTTATAGTCCGAAGGGCAGATAACTCTGGTGTCGCTTTACAGCGCCACCTGTCGGTGATAAAGCGCCACCTACCGGCAAACCGGTGTAGTTATGTTTTGAAAGGAGAAGGTAACTGCTACAAGGACTCCCCCCCAGATTGAAAAATATTGAAAATATTATTCAATATGAACAGTTGTAGATGAGAAGCATTCTTTGTGGGTATGTCTGTTTTGCTGTTGAAGATTAGAAAAAAGTAGTGTGCACGCTACTTATTTCTGTTTCTGCATCTGTATTGAATGATTGATCGCAAGTGCGTCTGCGGAGTGTTTGTAACGCATGTGGATCTGCGTGTTGTTTGCATGCAATTGGGTCTGCATCAAGTTCGAGTGCAAGTGAGTTTGCGGTCGAAAAATGTTGAGTGCAAGTGAATTTGCACTTGTTGGTGGCGTTGTTCATGTTGATTAGTCTGCGTGATGCGGAGCTGATGAACGAACGTTGAATTGTCAGTGTTGTCCGGGAATGTTTGGTGCTTGGGTCTGCGCGGTTGTTGATGAGTGAGCACAAGTGAATCTGTGCAGTTGTTGATGAATGAGCACAAGTTAATCTGTGCAGTGTTGATGAGTGAGCACAAGTGAATCTGTGCAGTGTTGATGAATGAGCACAAGTGAGTCTGTGCAGTTGTTGATGAATGAGCACAAGTGAATCTGTGCAGTGTTGATGCGTGAGCACAAGTGAGTCTGTGCAGTGTTGATGAGTGAGCACAAGTGAATCTGTGCAGGTGTTGATGAATGAGCACAAGTGAGTCTGTGCGGTGTTGATGAATGAGCACAAGTGAGTCTGTGCAGGTGTTGATGTTGTTCATGTTAATTAGTCCGTGTAGTGGAACTGGTGAACAAACATCTAGTTGTAGAGATTGGTGGTACACTATGGTCAAAATCAGATGCACAAATGTCTGCAAGTGAGTTAGCAGGTCCAGGTACAAGTGGGTCTGTACTGGTGTTGGTGCGCGTCGTTCGAGTTGATGTGTCCCCAGTTGATCAACGAACGTCCAGTTGTTGAGTATTTAGTCGTGCTTGTGCAGTTGTACTCATTTTGAACTGGTGTGATTTCTTCCATAGTGTCGTCAGTGATGTCCGGAAATGTTTGTTGCTTGATGAATGTCCGGGAAAATGTGGTTGTTCATCTTGTGTTGAAGATTGTTGGTAGGCCTTGAAGGATGATGTTGTTCGTGTTTGTCGTCGTGTGTTGGTCGTTTTGTAGTTTTCTTTTCCTTTATATATATATTTCCAACACGTGGGTAGAAAGGAAAAAGAAAAAAAAAATGGAGTCGCAATTTTTTTCACACGAGGAATGACGTTTTTTGTTTTCGTTTTAGTTTGTTTGAATGTTAGTTTCCACGTAGAGAAAGAATGGTGGCTTCTCTTTCCTTTGTTGTTGAAAAGAAAGAAAAAAAAAATTTCGTATTTTCTTTTTTGTTTGTTTGAATTTTCATTTCCACGTGGTCCGAGAGATAAAAATGGCGTTATTTTAAAAAAATTTTTTTCAACACGTTGTCCGGAAAAAGATGGCGGCATTTTTGAATTTATTTTATCAACACGTGGTCCGGAAAAAAGATGGCAGCATTTTTGAATTTTTTTTTTTTTATCAACATGTGGTCACGAAAAAGATGGCCAGCGTGAGCGTTTGTTTTCTTTTGTTTTCTTTTTATTTTCTTTTTATCTCCACGTGTTCAAAACAAAGGAAGTGGCGTCTTGTAAGGTCCTTTTGTTCGTCGAAAAAGAAAAAAAAAGGATTGGCAAAAGTTTGTCTTTTTTTTTTTTTGTATATATTTTTCCGACATGTGGATGATGAAAGAGAAGAGGAAAAAAATGAAATTGTAATTTGTTTTATACTCGGAGAAAAGCCGAGGAATGTTTTTGTTTTGTTTTGTTTGGGTATTTCCGCGTGGCCAGGAAAAAAAAATAAAGATGGCGGCTTCTTTTCTTTTGTTTGTTTGTATATTTCTACCACGTGGGTAGAAAAAAAAGGAAAAAGATGGGTGCGTAATTCGTTTCACCACGGAAGAAAAAACGAGAAATGTTTTTTTTTTTTTTTGTTCTAGTACGAAATTAATTACTACGCCACATACAACAAAGCTTGCACGTCAGGTCACCAATTGTTAGGATCGAGGGTCGTGTTCCCCCGATTATAGACGTGTTCAGTAAATCAAGCAATGTTGCATGCAAAGACGGAGTAATAATTAATAAACAAAAATGAAGTAGTTCAAATAAGGTTTATTGAACGTGTGTGTACGTGGAATGATGAAGTGTGTGATGTATGCATGTGTGTCGATGGAAAAACAGTTCTTGAAAAGGTATAAGAAGAAATGAATCCGGCGTGTGGAAAGTCTTTAAAAGCCGTACACAAAGAAAATGAGTTGAGAACTCTTACCGTTGTTTGCCCACGTGTTGACGGAAGAAACGTGTGTTGGTAGTTGTTTTGCTGAGACAAGTTCAAGAGAAAAGCGTGAGACGAAACGCTAGAGTATTAGCGTCGTTCTGTCGACCAGAGAAGAGTGAAACGGAACGCTAGTGTCAGCGTCTGCCTGCCGAGGCAGGTCGTGAGGAAGAGAGAGAATTTCCGTTTGGCTCCGGGTTTTATAGTCCGAAGGGCAGATAACTCTGGTGTCGCTTTACAGCGCCACCTGTCGGTGATAAAGCGCCACCTACCGGCAAACCGGTGTAGTTATGTTTTGAAAGGAGAAGGTAACTGCTACAACTGTAGTACCGATCTCGTGTCTAACTCTACTCTCGTGGGGAGATAAGTAAATAGGAACACACGGAATTCAATATCGATAACTTCTATAACTGAACTAAAATATCGTCTTGCGGTATTATTTTAAATAAAAAATGAAACGGATTTAGTCACAACCTTCAGCCATAACGATTATATGAAATCGAGTGTTTATTTTTGGCAAATTCTCGATTCTTTGTATTAATATGTCCTCTTAAGCGTGAAAAAAATAAGTGTTTGTTTACTTCTTGCAAAATTGTTCGGACTAAATTTTAAATAAAAACAAATGACTGTTTTCTTTAAAATTTGATTTTTTTAAACACTATAAAAATCTGGATAACGTAAAAGTAGTCATTAGAATAATAATAATAATAATAAAAGTAGAAAATAAAAAAGGAACTAACTCCTTATGTTTGAAGAAAAGGGTTGTTTACTTTTTGGTACACCAGATTATTTTTTTAAATAGTAAAGAAAGTATTAAATTCGTAAAAAAACACAACAAATAAACAAATAAAAGCAAGCAGTAATCGATATTGAATTCTGTGTGTTCCTATTTACTTAGCTCCCCACGAGAGCAGAGTTAGACACGAGATCGGTTCTACCGTGGAAAAAATCCAGCTCCCCAAAAAGGACACTGTGGATTTGGACAAAAATAAAAATTGACTCAGTTTATAAGAATTTCTCTTCCTCTGACCGAGGACAGAAAAGATGAAATGCAGTATCAGAACACATACTAAACTTCTTTTTTTTCTTTTTTTAAAAATTAATATTGAATAAAGTTCAGTCTTAATATGAATCGGATCGTGTTCCTTTCTTTAAGAAAAATGCAATTTATTTAGTTTCTAAAACTTTTTTTTTAAGCTACCATTCATTTTCGACTATTGCATGTGTTTTGTTTGTTTTTTCGACGTTAATACTTCGATGATATTGTCATTTACTATTTAAAAGATTAAACTGGAATAACAAAACGTAATTTTTTTTCTTCAAACTTAAGGGGACATTTTTTTAAAATTTGACTGGTATTTTTGTTTTTTTATTACTATTGCACTCGTGCACCTGAAATAAATGTTTGTTTACGTTTTACGAAGATTTTCTAATCAGTGTTTTACTGATGTAGATTTGTTATTGTGTTAAAAAATTCAAATTTAAAATAAAACTGGCATTTGTTTTTATTTAAAATTTAGTTCGAACATTTTTTGTAAGAAGTAAATAAGTGACGGGCAGATATTGCCTTGAATTTGACGATAAAGTTGCTTCGCTGTTGTGCCAGTTGACACGGTTAAGATTCGGATAAAAATTGTTGTTTGGGATAAATACAATTTAGGCGCGCAGTATGAATATAATTGTATTGGCGCGTGAAAAATAAAAAATAACGCCCACGCAAATCCCGGCGTGGCCTTATATATTAAATCAACTCAAAACGAGCGGACGTAGTAGGGAGCACACCACGTGATATTTCTGTCCAATGGGATTCCTCCAAAGACATTTTTCTAAACTTTTCTCCTTAAGCTCGCTGGAGCCTATCCAAATAGTATTTAAGCACACACAAACATCAAACCCTCTCTCTCAACTGACTCTTCATTCAGAGGTTACACGCGTCTTACTATCACTCTTCCATTTCACCTTTCGTGCGCTTCATACAATTTCACAGGCGAACATTACCTATTGCCTCTCTTAACATTTTATAACACATGAGCATTTCAACAAAACAAAAGACATTCTCCTTTTTACTTACCCTGAAACTAAAGAAAGGACTTCTGAACTCATTACAAAAGGAAATATGTTATATTTGTTAATGGTTTATTTCAGTGAATAAACTTCCGTTGGTTTTGCATGTAAGTCTTCTTCTTATTATTTTTATTTTTATTTGTGGAGGAAGTTATCACCAAAAAAAGGCATGACGACCACCACAAGTTGGTGACCCAGACTTAGAAAATTGCATGCACAACGGAATCTCCTTATAAGCTACACGCGGTTTCCTAACCTACTGGCGATATCATGCGTGCGGTAACACTCAAAGGAAGTAAAAAGACGATGCGAATCTCAAGGGATGATACAAGCCGTCAGACGAAGCGTGGATCTCAGTACAATATAGCAACAAATAAGCGAGTTATGCCGATAGTCGCTATTAAATCGAAATTAAACAAATCAACCGACAGTTTAAAGGCTTTAAAATCATTTTCAAACGAAAAACAGAAAAATGGAAGCTCCCCGCGTTGAAACACCTCTAGCTACATTAACGCTAAATATTCCAGCTTTTAATCCCACCAATATAAAGACGTGGTTTATCCAGATCCAGGCCCTTTTCGACGCAAAACGGATTACGTCTCAGCGAACCAAGTATTGTTATTTGGTTGAAAAACTCCCGGCAGACGTCGTCGAGGAAGTGACTGATTTATTGGAGAACGTACCAGAAAATAATCCATACGATGAACTTAAGGAGGCTATTTTGAGACGGACTGGCTTATTAAACGAGACAATGTTACGCAATCTCTTCACCCAAGTAGAATTGGGAGATCGCACACCGTCGCAACTTTTACGATACATGCGATCATTGCTAGGAGACAACAAAATGTCCGAAACTATAATGAGAAGTTTGTGGATGGATAAACTCCCAGACACAACAGTACAAATTCTGGCACCCACAACGGAAGAGACAAGCACTGTAAAGCTCGCCGACATGGCAGACCGAATTCATGAAAATCTGAGGAGCCGCAAAGAAAACTCAGCACAAGCACAGCCAAAACAGACGAGAGACGACGAAGTGGCCGGACTAAAAACTACGGTCGAAAATCTCACTCGTAAATTGCAGGAATTAATGCAAATAAACCGTCGTTACTCATTTAATAATCGACCTAACTACCGAAAACGAAGTTTTAGCAGAGGTCGAAGCAACACACGAGAACGAGCGAACGAAATCTGTTTTTACCACAAAAAATTCGGCACAGAAGCGAGGCGTTGCACTTATCCTTGTACTTTTGAAAACAAGAATCAGGGAAACGATCATTCCAGCCAGTAGTGACGACAACTGTTGCTGGATTTTCCACTAAAGGTCGTCTATTTTTCATTCGTGACAGTAATCACGGATATAACTTCTTAATAGACACCGAAGCCGAAATAAGCGTGATACCAGCGCTAGGTAAACAGAAAGCTACTCCACAGCCTTACCACATCCAGGCAGCTAATGGCACACAAATACCGACATATGGTGAAAAGTACTTAAGCGTCAATCTCGGCTTGCGTCGCACATTTTCGTGGATTTTTACCATAGCCAACGTGACGACACCAATATTAGAAGCAGATTTCCTTGCACGATTTAATCTATCAGTAGACATGACTAATCGCACACTGACTGATAACCAAACAAAAGTCGTAATTAAAGGTATCACCACAAGATACCAGTCTACTGGGATTAGTTCTGCCTTTCCTGAAGAGACGTACATTCGTCGGCTGTGTCAAAAATACCCACAACTTACTCAGCCATTCACAGTCGCAGATGATATTAAACATAATGCAAGACATTATATTAAAACGAGTAGACAACCCGTCTACGCCACCCCCAGACGTTTGAAGCCGGATAAGTACAAGATCGCAAAGGACGAATTCCAACGCATGTTACAACAAAGAATTATTCGACCTTCCAAAAGTGCCTTGTCATCTCCTCTAGATATGGTACAGAAATCAGACGCGACAACATGGCGTCCTTGCGGCGATTTCAGGAGATTAAATGCACTAACTGTACCGGATAGATACCCTATCCCACACATTCACGATTTCGCAATCGGACTGCAAAACGCAACGGTATTTTCCAAACTGGATTTAGTGAAAGCATATCACCAAATACCGGTGGCGGAAGAAGATATCCATAAAACAGCACTGACCACGCCATTTGGACTTTACGAATTCGTCAGAATGCCATTCGGACTTAGGAACGCCTGTCAAACCTTCCAAAGGTTAATAGACGAGGTTTTTAGGGACCTTCCATTCGTATTCGCATACGTGGACGATGTCTTAATTTCTAGTAGAAACCTCGACGAACATAAACAACACTTGGAACAAGTTTTCCAAAGACTGTCCCATTACGGTTTAAAAATAAACTTGGACAAATGTATTTTCGGTCAGCAAGAAGTAAATTTCCTCGGACATTCAATTGATAAGGATGGAATATCACCATTACCCGAAAAGGTAAGTGCCATTACGAATTTTCCACAACCTACGTCTGTTAGACAAATTCGTCGCTTCATAGGTGTAATTAATTATTACAGACGATTTTTACCCAACTGTTCCACAATCCTTGCACCGTTAACGTCATTATTGAAGAACAAAACGAAAAACCAACAATTAAAACTGGAAGGATCAGCTTTAAAAGCTTTCCATCAAGCTAAAACTGCCTTAGTCAATTTCACAAAATTGAATAATATTAAGGACAGTGAGGAATCGAAACTTACACTTACAACAGACGCATCAGACATAGCTGTAGGAGCAGTTATACACCAACTGACAGGAAATACAATGACCCCTATTTCGGTTTTTTCAGCCAAACTGAGCAAGACACAGACAAAGTACAGTACCTTTTCAAGGGAACTATTAGCAATTTATTTGTCAATTAAACATTTTAGACATCTGTTAGAAGGAAGAAACTTTTGTATTTACACTGACCATAAGCCGTTAACATATGCACTGCATACACATATGGCCCAAGAGAAATCAGACATCTTGATTATATTGCTCAATATTCTACAGACATCAGATACGTCAAGGGACAAGAAAACATCGTGGCGGACGCATTATCACGAGCTGCAATAACTTCGATAAATTCCAGTTCACTGAGTATGGAATTAATTGCACAAGAACAAAAAACGGACGAGACACTCACTGACGTACAACAGAAAACGTCTTTGCAACTGCAGGAAATGCCTGTACCTTTTAGTACAACAACATTTTATTGTGATACAACGAAAAAACAACCACGTCCATACATACCGCCAAGCATCAGACGACATGTTTTTCAACATTTCCACAATTTATCTCATCCAGGCAAACGAGCCACGGTTAGAATAATAGCAGACCGTTTCGTTTGGCCGAAAATGAATACAGATATTCGAAATTGGACCAAGACGTGTGTATCCTGTCAGAAGAATAAAATACACAGACATACAAAGTCACCACTGGGTACTTTCAGTACGCCAGATGCCAGGTTTACCAATATCCATGTTGACTTGGTGGGACCATTACCCCCTTCGAAAGGACACACCCACATTCTCACCATAGTCGACAGGTTCAGCAGATGGCCAACAGCCATACCCGTGAAGGACACATCGGCGGCGACAGTAGCTGTAACAATATTAAAAGACTGGATAGCGATTTTTGGAGTACCGTCAGTACTCACAACGGACAGAGGCTCGCAATTTCAATCGAAACTCTTCGCAGAGTTCAACCAATTGTTGGGAACATCCCACATAAAGACAACGGCTTATCACCCTTGCTCGAACGGCCTCGTCGAACGCTTCCACAGACAGCTAAAAACTTCTTTGGCTACGAGTCATAACAACGCAGACTGGTCAGATAATTTACCATTAATCCTATTAATGATCCGAAACACGATAAAAGAGGATTTACAAAGCACGCCAGCGGAGGTAGTTTTTGGATCAGCAGTCACACTACCTGGACAATATTTTGATGCATACGCAGACATTTCACCCACAAATACATTTGTGACGGAATTAAAGAACAAAATGTCTTCTCTCAAATTTACACCCACCAGGAGGTCTGACAAACAAACACATATGCCAAATGACCTTCACACATGCAAATATGTATTTATTAGGAACGATACAGTCAAAAAGCCATTTTGTCCAAATTACACAGGACCATACCAAGTTTTGGACAGAAGTGAAAAATATTTCACTGTCCAAAGGAAAAACAGGAAAGACAACATCGCGATCGACCGAATTAAACCAGCATACATTGAGGAACACCCTCAGACAATTTCCCCACCAGAACAAATTCCCTTAGAACATGGGAGTCCAGCAGAAAATGACGGGAACATCAAACCTACGACAAAAACAGGTAGGAAAGTCCACTGGCCGAAACATTTCAAGGAATACATTATATATTAAAAAAAAAAATAAAATTTTTTTTTCCTTTTTTTCAATCTGGGGGGAGTATTGTGCCAGTTGACACGGTTAAGATTCGGTTAAAAATTGTTGTTTGGGATAAATACAATTTAGGCGCGCAGTATGAATATAATTGTATTGGCGCGTGAAAAATAAAAAATAACGCCCACGCAAATTCCGGCGTGGCCTTATATATTAAATCAACTCAAAACGAGCGGACGTAGTAGGGAGCACACCACGTGATATTTCTGTCCAATGGGATTTCTCCAAAGACATTGTTCTAAACTTTTCTCCTTAAGCTCGCTGGAGCCTATCCAAATAGTATTTTAGCACACACAAACATCAAACCCTCTCTCTCAACTGACTCTTCATTCAGAGGTTACACGCGTCTTACTATCACTCTTCCATTTCACCTTTCGCGCGCTTCGTACAATTTCACAGGCGAACATTACCTATTGCCTCTCTTAACATTTTATAACATATGAGCATTTCAACAAAACAAAAGACATTCTCCTTTTTACTTACCCTGAAACTAAAGAAAGGACTTCTGAACTCATTACAAAAGGAAATATGTTATATTTGTTAATGGTTTATTTCAGTGAATAAACTTCCGTTGGTTTTGCATGTAAGTCTTCTTATTTTTATTTTTATTTGTGGAGGAAGTTATCACCAAAAAAAGGCATGACGACCACCACACTGTCTCCGGTCTATTCCTAGAAAATCAGCAGGAGCCAAAAGTGGACGTGCCTAAATGAGACGCACACAATTAGTATAACCGCTTTTAAATTGTAAATAAAACTGACTTTTACAAAAAATCCCTATAAATATAAAAATAATTTAATTACGAAATTAAATACAACAAAATGCATTTCGATTTCTTCGTTAACAAGTCAGGCATTTTGGGAATAGTTAAAAACAGAATGGATTATTTCGTGGCCATTCGAAATAAAATAATAAAATAATATACACCCGAGAAGTGGTCACACATTTTTATTAATATAGAGATTAAAACAAACACCAGAATAAAATAAATTTGAGGAGGAGAGAAACAAAATATTCTGAAAAGTGGAGAAAGAAAGAGATGATTACAACTTGTAAGTGACTATTATTGGCTTAACAAACAAACAAATAGTAATTGTTGGTTACAAAAAGAGTGACTTTTTAATTACTGGCTTTTAAGAGAGAGAGAGAGAGAGAGAGAGAGAGAGAGAGAGAGAGAGAGAGGGGTGGGAGAGAGCAACGACAAACACCATTTTCCAAAAAAGCCAAATCTTAATAGACGTAAATTAAATACAAAAATAAAATATTTTTTTATATATTGAGAATTTGACTCGAGCCGCAGTTTACTGACTCATTAAAACTGGGTTATTTCCGAACCGGACGCCCGTGCCACGAACATGCTCTCTCTCTCTCTCTCTCTCTCTCTCTCTCTCTCTCTCGCTCTTTCTCTCTCACACACACACACACACATACAATAATACACACACGCCCACAATATGCTGAATATGCCTATTGTGAACTTCATATAAACCTCCTTTACTTCTTTCTTTTTTAAAAACATATTTTTCTTTTCTTTCCAGTCGTAACGGCCAATTTACTCATTTAAAATTACAAATCTGCATGAGTATATTCGTACAACTAAAATACACGCTCTCTCACATCTCTTCGCTCGCACACATAAACATACATATAAATAAACACACATACACATACCCGCACACAAATTAATTAACGTGAGTGTGTAAATGCGCGCATGCAAATCACAATCATCTGGAAGCGTAATAATAAAATGATATGATAATAAAAAGCAATAAATCTGTAACAAAATTCTTACTAACAAATGTTAACATGAAACTTTGTCTGTATATTCGAGAAGAGACATTTTGATTTTGAAAAATGCTTAGATTGCTGGTTGGGCGAGTCTGGTGATTTAAAAGCCGAAACCTGCAGTGAAACCAGTTCATCACTGACAACTGACATCGGAGCATTTATAGGAGATACTTTTGCCATTGTTCGGATATTACAATAGAAGCTGTAATATATATTTGTTTCATAAAATAAATGATTGTCACCATGCCCTGGTATGAATAATAGCGACGATGGCCTTTTGTCTTTGGTGTACCGTGACAGTAAATGTAAAATGGATGTTTTGTGAAACGAAGAAAGTAAAACAGGATTAAGAAAACACAACATATTTATAAACAAGGGTCACAAGATATGAAACATTGTATGTGTTGGGTTTAAGAGCAAGGTTGACGTTCGCCCCGTTGGTCAGGACCACGCGGTTGAACGTCAACTTTGCTCGTAGCTTTTCGTCGCTAGTCTCCTTTTTCCCTAGGGGACACTACCCACCGGTACCCCTAGCAACCGGTGTTATTTATCTTATTCCCCTACATATGCATGAAGTGTTCATTGTGTATGTCGTAAGTTCTGAAAGTTACATTTTTCTTCTTTGATGGGAGAAAAATGAATTAGAAGTGTGTTTATTTGAAATTTTTCACTTTTGTTCACTCCAAGCAAGGCAGATTGCTACTAAAGCGTAAGGGCCTACTGTGATAGGAGTCAGATATTTTTTGGGGGTGGGTGGGTGGGTGGGAAGTAGCCATTGGTGGAGAGCTGGGCAGCAAGATGTTTTACAATTACATTTAAATTTATGCATGTTTCTACGGTCGGGAAAACAGGGAACAGAGAAGTCCAAAGGTAAGCGGTCCGAGGTAAGATGCCATCAGAGTGGAAAATGTTCTGACATCTAGGGACCTCTAAAGTAAAGGGGTGGGATTCTGCTGCAAGTCGGAGTGGTCAGTGGGATGTACGTTGTGGTGATACAAGTGCAGTGAGTTCGTCTGAGCACATTCCGTGGAAGTACTTGTAAAAAAGGCGCAGTGATGCAACCCTGCGGCGATGCGACAGGTGCTGGAGGTTGGCAGACAGTACGAACTCTATTAGGTTTTAAATTCTTTTTTGTACCCTGTCCAAGAGGGAGGGGGTTACTTTTCTGGTGCACCAGCCCAGATGTTACAACAATACTTCATGCACGTGCGAATAGTGGTTTTATAAAATACCTTCTTTGCAACAGACTTGCCAACATTTTCTACGTACTTATTCAACTTCATGTTATCTGAGAATGTCAGTCCAAGTAGTTTGAACGTTGGACTCTCGGGAAGGGTGCTATCGGCCATAGCAATGGGTGGTTTGAAAAGTTTCTTTGTAGTTGTTTATGGGAGGAGCTTTGTCTTGGTAACATTAAATGTGACCATCCATTTTTGGCCCGATTCTAGTATAGACTGGAGGTCGTTTTCTAAAGATTAAGTCATTGTCTTGCATGAGTAGCATTCGATTTGCCCTTATGCCGGAAATAGAGCGTGGTGTCATGGGCAAATACATCCATCTCTATTGTATCGGTGAGGTTGTTTACGAAAATCAGGAATAATATAGATCCGAGTATCAACCACTGGGACACACTCACATTTATGTGATTTTGTTTGGATGTACGGCCATCGAGAACGACCTGGGTCTTCCTTTTGGATAAGAAATATCTGATTATATGAAACATTCTCCCAGTAATACCTTAGAGTTAATTTTCCTGAGAAGACCTTCATCAAGTGCTACCGCCCTAGCTTCACCTGCCTTATCTAGTGTGTGGTATATACGTTCAGAGATGATCGTTAGGATATCCGCAGTAGAACAGAATGGCCTAAATTCATGCTGTTAGATAAAAGTTTAGCAATTTCGAGATGCTGGACTAGCAAAAGATTGATTAAGGATTCAAAGATTTTAGTGAATAGCAGGAAGAGAAATGGGACGATAATTTTGCAGGTCAGTTCTTGAACACTGCTATCACAGTGGCACTTTTCCAGCTATCAGCGAACCAAGATTCTGCAAGGCATTTATTATAGAGTTTGGAGAGGATAACGGCTAGCTCAACAGAGTATTTCTTTATTACTATAGCAGAGATAAGATCTGGTCCGCATGCATAGAGGTATCAAGGTTTTTAAGATAGCCAAGACACAGGAAGAGGTGATAATCAGTTAATCTACTGTGTGTTTTGTCCATACTGGGAATTGGGAATGGGGTGGTTGGATGAAGAGGGCATTGTTGATTTCCCATTGTTCATCACGCTATTATAGATTCTCCAAAATCGCGAGTTCCTTTTTGCTTTTTGCAAATAGCTTCAGGCCGTCTATGTACATGAGTTGGTTTATTCTTTGTTCTCTGCCTGTGAACTTGTATCCGGCATCACATTTCCTGCTATGGCTATGATAAACAGTAGTGGTGATAGGGAGTCTCCTTGGAAAATGCCTATCTGTATTTTAATCTCCGCCAAGTCTTGTCCTCCAGCTGTCAGTTCTAATCTCCATGTTTCCATTGCTTTATTGATGAGATTAATAATCTTGCCGGGTGTCTTGTACATTTTTAAGCATTCAATAATCCATGCTTGAGGGATTCTGTTGTACGCGTTTTTGTAGTCAATCCATGCCATAGATATATTCTTTTGATCGATGTATAACAGATCATGCGTCCCTCTTTTCCCTTTCTGGCATCTTTTTTATTCCCCAGGAAGTAGCCCACGACAGTTCAGGGAATGGTAAATTTGCTCTCTCAGTTGTGCCGTTAGGATTTTCCACATTGTTGGTAAACAGGTTATTGGTCTGTAATTGCTTGGGGTCGTTCCCTTCTTGCCGTCTTTTTGTATGAGCGTTGTCCTTCCTTTGGCCATCCACTCTAGTACGTCTGTTTCATGGATACATCCTCTCAGTTTCTGTGCTAGCTTTTCATGTAAGGTCGTGAATTTTTTGAACCAGTACGCATTATTCCATCGTGACCTGGAGCTTTCGAGTTTGCCATTTTCTTTAGTGTTGTCTTAATAGTTTCTTTATTAATTTCTGTTTCTGTTCCTTTTGTTTTTTTTTCAAAAATATAATTTCTAGTAGTTTATTTTTCATGTCTTTCAGCCATTTAACATTTTTATTGTGATCTTCAGCCTTTTCCCATATCTTGCTCCAGAAATGTTTTGTTTCTGTCGGGTCCGGTTGTTCTGTTGTTGTTCTTTCTAGGTTTACATTTTTGTAAAACTGGCTTTCATTGTTTTAAAAGGTCCTGTTGTGTTTGTACTGTTCCGATTTGTATCTGTATCGTCTCAATCTTCCTTCTTTTACTGCTATCTTTTGTTTTAGTTCTTCATGTTTCTTATTTAGACTTTTCTTGCAATTCGGATTTCTGCTCTTCCATTGTTGACTGTTCTCCTTCATCCTGTTTACGGTTTTAGCTTCCTTCTGAAGTTTGGTGATCTTGGTTTTCAGTCTGATCTCCAATCCAGATATCCTTTGTCCATTCTTTTGGCCAGTCTTCTTTTCTCTTTTTAGTTTCATACTTATTGATTTTGCCCCCCGCATATATCAAGCTGTTTAGATCTGTGATAGTGTCTGTTGGGATGTACGTGAGTACTCTGTTTACTTTCTCTGTTTCAACTTTTAACTTCTTCAAATCTTCGTTCCTTAGGGATGGGAGTTTTGTTTTGTTCTCGGACATTAATCGTTTGATGTTTTCTACTTCTCCTGCTTCTTCCTCAGATAGTTCTATGGTTTTGTCGTCTTCGCACTCTTCAGTTTCTGTGTTTATGTTTATCTTGTCTTCTTCCCGGGAGTTTTCGTCAAGTGGTGTGTCTTGGTCTGTCACGCCATTTATCTTTTGTTTGATTTCCGTTAATTGCATCTCCGAGAACCACCCTCTCTTGAGTATCTGTCTTACTTGATCTGCTATCCTTTGTGCCTTTGTATGGTAGTCAGTAGAAATGTCCCATAAATCTTTCATTCGTTTCCGGTATCCTCTTTCTTCTTCTTCTTCTTCTTCTTCTTCTTCTTCTTCTTCTTCTTCTTCTTCTTCTTCTTATTCTTATTCTTCTTCTTATTCTTATTCTTATTATTATTCTTATTATTATTATTATGATCATCGTTATTATTATTTTTTTTACTTACTAGGAGTTCTCACACAGGTCATCATCAGTGATTGCTCACTGATGAAATCACAACAAGCCTCGCCAGATTTCCAGTGCTCTCCAAATCTTTTCGATAACCATTGCAAATGACTTTGCGGTATCGCAACAGTCGCTAACCATTGATTTCTCGCTGGTAACGACCATTGGTTCTCTCTGGGATTTGGGTGGCAATAAGCCCCCCCCCCAGGTCCCAGTACACCTCGCACTCTTCCAGTGGAGGTCTGTGTTAGTGCACTCCCTTCTCGGTCTTCCAATCCTTCTTGATACTTCACGACAATTTTGTGTGGTATCAGCCATCACTTTTTTTTTGTGTCAGTTTATGAAAATCAATTGCAGTTTTTGTTCTTTGGGTTCATGTGGTTTTGTACCCCCTGTGGGTTTTGTTTTTTTCCTATTGTAACTTCGATGTGACTGGTTACCGTTCGTAGCTTATACTGGTTGGTTTCCGCATACGAAGATTGTCCTTAAGATTGCAGCTGTTTTCATCATGTCCGTCCTTTGTATGGTCTCAGTGATCCCGTTGATTTCAATTTCCCCCAGTCTATTTTCCAGTTTATTTGGGGATTGCTCCTAGTGCTCCTACGATTATTGGTATTATATTGACGTTCTTCATACTCCATATCACTTTCAATTCTCTGGGAAGTTCCGCATATTATTATTTGTACTCACTAGGAGTTCTCACACAGACCATCGTCAGTGATTGCTCACCAGTCTGGAGTCTGAGTGACAACAAGCCTCCCCAGGTTTCCAGTATTCTTCACCTCTTTTCGATAACACTGCGGTATCGCAACAGCCACTTACCATTGATTTCTCGCTGGTATGGACAATTGGTCTTCTCTGGGATTTGGGTGGCAATAAGCCTCTCCAAGGTCCCAGCATTCTCTGCACTTTTCCAGTGGAGGTCTAGTTTGTGCTATCCCTCCTCGGTCTTCTTATCCTCCTCGACCCTCTACAAATATTTTGTCTGGTGTCAGCCTAGTCCGGCACCATTAAAAAAAAATTTTTTTCAATTAATTAAAAAAAAAAAAAATTTTTTTTAATTTTCATATTTCTTTTAAATTTTTTAATTAAAATTTTAATTTTTTTTAATTTTTGTTTATTTGTTTAATTTTTTTAAATTAAAAAATTTTTTTTTAAACAAATTAAAAATTTAAAATTTTTTTTAAATTACAATTTTTTTTGGGGGGTGGGGTGGGGAGAGAGGGGGAGCTTATAGTGTTTCTTGTAATTTCTGTTCCTTGGTTCATTTTTGTGTAGTTATATCTGAGTCCGGTGTAATTTATTGGGGGGGGGGGGGGAGAATTATGAAGTGATGTTTCTTGCAGTTTCTGTTCCTTGCTTCGTGTTGTGGTGTTCTTTGTGTGGTTTTGTTTTCTCCCTGTTGTAAATTCTTTGTGACTGGTTACCCTTTGTAGCTTATGCGTGTTGGTTTCCGCATTCGAGGATTTTCCTTAAGATTGCAGCTGCTTTGATTATTGCCGTCCTTTGTATGGTTTCGATGGCCCCTTTGATTCCAATTTCTCCCAGTCTTTTCTCCAGGTTTTGGGGGATTGTTTCTAGTGCTCCTACGATTATTGGTATTATACTAACTTTCTTCATGCTCCATATTCCTTTCAGTTCTCTGGCTAGTTCTGTGTATTTACTTCGTTTTTCCGTGTCTTTGATCTCCACTCTGCGTCTGTCGGAACGGCGAAGTTTACGATTTTACAAGATTTTTCCTTCTTGTCTATTATAATAACATCAGGTCTCCTTGCTTGTATGAGTTTATCTGTTTGTATATCCATATCCCAAAGGATTTTGTGTTTTTCGTTTTCCAGTACTATTTCTGGTTTATGTTTGTACCATTTGTATGCATATTCGAAATTCAATTATTTGCACAGTTTCCAGTGTATTACTTTCCTAACACAATCATGTCTGTTCTTGTATTCTGTTTGGGCAAGTTTGCTACATTCCCTTATTATATGATTTATTGTTTTGTCTCTTTGTCCACACAGTCTGCATTGACTGTTTTCCTGGGTTTTATCTATTTTACCTTTAATGTAGTTTGTCCTAATTGCATTGTTCTGTGTAAAGATTCCGTTTCTCTGTTCAAGTTTCCTTTTCTTAGCCATGACCAGCTATTTGCGTTGGTTTCTTCTCTTGTGAGTCTTATGAAGCATCCATGTAGTTGTTTTTCTTCCCACTTTTCTTTTCTTGTCTGTTAGTGTCAAGTTTCGATGCTTCCTGCGTTGTTCGTCTCTTGCTGCGGTGATCAGCCTTTCTGTGTATGTATTATGTATTTCTCCAGCTCTTTTTTAGTGTCGTCCACACAGTCTTCTATACTTACCAGTCCTCTCCCCCCTTCGTTTCTCTTCATGTATGGTTTATCTGTATCGTCTTTTGGATGTGGTGCGTTGTGCATAGTCATTAATTTTCTAGTCTTCTGGTCAAGGTGCTTGAGTTCTTCTTTAGTCCAGCTTATGAATGGTCCAGAATATCTTATTAGTGATACTGCCCAGGTATTTATTCCTTTGATTAGGTTTCTGCTATATAATTTTGTTTCTAAGAGCTCTCTTGTTCTTCTCGGGTATTCTTTTCCAATCTTCTCTTTCATTTCTGTTGATTTGATTGTGTCTGCTTCCAAAACTCTCAAATATTTATAGTTGTCTTGTTCAGCGAGCGCCCTTATCTGCTCTTGGTTGGGTAGTTCCATGCCCTCAGTCGTCTCCAGCTTTCCTTTTTTAATCTCTAGCAATGCACACTTTTCCATTCCGAATTCCATTTATATGTCCTGACTGAAGATTCTGGTCGTATTTATCAGCTTTTCCAGTTCCATTTTGCTTTTTTCAAATAGCTTCAGGTCGTCCATGTACATGAGATGGTTTATTCTTTGTTCTCTGCCTGTGAATTTGTATCCAGCATCATATTTCATGAGTATGTAGTTGAGTGGCATCATGGCTATGATAAACAGCAGTGGTGATAGGGAGTCTCCTTGGAAAATGCCTCTCTGTATTTTTATCTCCGTCAAGTGTTGTCCTCCAGCTGTCAGTTCTAATCTCCATATTTCCATTGCTTTCTTGATGAGATTAATAATCTTGTCGGGTATCTTGTACATTTTTAAGCATTCAATAATCCATGTTTGAGGGATTCTGTCGTACGCTTTCTTGTAGTCAATCCATGCCATAGATATGTTCTTTTTCTTGCTTTTAAATTATTTCAGGATCTTTTGATCTATGTATAACAGATCATGCGTCCCTCTTTTCCCTTTCTGGCATCCTTTTTGTTCCTCGGGAAGTAGCCCACGACTGTTCAGGGAATGGTAAATTTGCTCCTTCAGTTGTGCCGTTAGGATTTTCCACATTGTTGGTAAACAGGTTATTGGTCTGTAATTGCTTGGGGTCGTTCCCTTCTTGCCGTCTTTTTGTATGAGCGTTGTCATCCACTCTAGTACGTCTGTTTCATGGATTCATTCTCTCAGTTTCTGTGCTAGCCTTTTATGTAGGGTCGTGAATTTTTTGAACTAGTACGCATGTATTCCATCGTGACCTGGTGCTTTCCAGTTTGCCATTTTCTTTAGTGTTGTCTTAATAGTTTCTTTATTATTCCGTTCCTTCTTCAATTTCTAGCAGTTTATCTTTCAAGTCTTTGGTGTCTTTCAGCCATTTAGCATTTTTGTTATGATCTTCAGCCTTTTCCCATATCTTGCTCCAGAAATGTTTTGTTTCTGTTGGGTCCGGTTGTTCTGCTGTTGTTCTTTCTCCATTTACGTTTTTGTAAAACTAGCTTTCATTGTTTTAAAAGGTCCTGTTCTGTTTGTACTGTTCCGATTTGTATCTGTATCGTCTCAATCTTCCTTCTTTTACTGCTATCTTTTGTTTTAGTTCTTCATGTTTCTTATTTAGTCTTTCTTTGTGATTCGGATTTCTGCTCTTCCATCGTTTACTGTTCTCCTTAATATTTTTGAGAATCAATCATGTTATTTTTTTTCTTTCGGTTAGATACGTGTCCATGCCAAATGCATCTACTTCTATCTACTTCTATCGAAGTTTGTGCTGTCCCTCCTCGGTCTTCTCACCCTCTTTGACCCTATGCAAATATTTTGTGTGGTGTCAGCCTAGACTGGTACCATTTTTTTTTCTTTTTTTTTTTTAATTATATATATATATATATATATTTTTTATATTATTTTTTATTTATTTTTTATTTTATTTTTTTTATTTTATTTTATTTATTTATTTATTTTTCTTTTTTAAATTAAAAAAAAATTTTTTTTTGGGGGGGAGCGGATTATTTTTTATTTGTTTATTTTTTTAGGGGAGCTGATTATTTTTTATTTATTTATTTTGTGGGGTGGGGATGGTGAGCTTATGGTGTTTCTTGCTATTTCTGTTCATTAGTCCATTTTTGTGTTGTGTCACTTGAGCCCGCTGCAATTTATTGGGGGGAGGGGGGCTTATTAAGTGATGTTTTTTGCATTTTCTGTTTCTTTGTTTGTGGTGTGTTCTTTCGTTAGTTTTGTTTTCTTCCTGTGTTAGATTCCGTATGATCCTTCGTAGCTTATGCGGGTTAGTTTCCTCATTCAATAATTTTTCTTATGATTGTAGCTGTTTTGAACATTGCTGTCCTTTGTATAGTTCCAATGATTCCTTTGATCCCAATTTCTCCCAGTCGTTTTTCCAGGTTTTTGGGGATTGTTCATAGTGCTCCTCCGATGATTATTATTATTATTATTATTATTATTATTATTATTATTATGATGATGATGATGATGATGATGATGATGATGATGATGATGATGATGATGTTTACTCACTAGTAGTTCTCACACATGCTGTCATCAGTGGTGTTCTCTGGAGTCTGAGTGACAACAGGTCTCCCCAGATTTCCAGTGCTCTCCACCTCTTTCGATAACTACTGCAAATGAATTTGAGTTATCACAACAGACGATTACCATCGATTTCTCGTTGGCAACGACCATTGGTCTTCTCTAGGATTTGGATGGCAATAAGCCTCCTTAATGTGCTAGTGATCTCCACACTCTTCCAACGGAGGTCTAGTTAGTGCTACCCCTCCTTGGTCTTTCCATCCTTCTTGACCCTTCACGACTGTTTTGTGTGGTATCAGCCGGGACTGGTGCTATCACTTTTTATGTGGGTGGGGGGGGGGGTAGTTTATGAAATTTCTTGCAGTTTCTGTTCCTTGGGTTCTTGTGGTGCATTTTATGTGATTTTGTTTTCTTCCTATTGCACCTTGCATGTGATTGGTTAGTCTTCGTTCTTCCGATTATTGACTTTTAAAAAACTTTCTTCATACTCCATATTCCTTTCAGTTCTCTGGCAAGTTCAGTGTATTTGCTTCGTTTTTCTGTCTCCTTGGTCTTTACCCTGTGGTCGGTTGGGAGGGAAAATCTACTATTTTGAAGGATTTTTCTTTCTTGTTGACTATTATGATATCCGGCCATACAAGCTAGGAAGCTTGTATGAGTTTATCTTTTTGTGCCTCTATATCACAGAGGATTTTGTGCTTTTCGTTTTCAATTACTGTCTCTGGTTTATGTTTGTACCATTTGTCCGAGCGTTCGAAATGCATCTGTTTGCATAGCTCCCAGTGTACTGCTTTCCCCACGCAGTCATGCCTATTTTTGTATTCTTTTGGGGCCAGTTTTGGACATTAACTTATGTGATTTACTGTTTCGTCTGTTTGTCCGCGTTAGATTCAGCAGGTGTTTGGAAAAGATTCGATATGTAACACAAATTAAGGAGTGGTTCAACAGATCCAAAAATGGCCGCACATCAGCGGAGAGTGACCAGCGTTCTGGCAGGTCCCAAACTGCTCGGGGTGCAGCTGTTGTTGAGAGGGTGCGAAAAAGAGATAATGAGGAACGCAACGGCGAAGATGAACACACTTTCAAAAGAAGACTTCCAGACGTGTTTCCGGCAGTGGATGGATCGGTGGGCTAAGTGTGTGCAAGCACAAGGGGATTAGGCACAATTGAAGGGGATTAGGGCCCCCAACTCCGTCACGTATTTGAAATATTTTTTCTGGCCTAAGGTCGGATACGTTTTAGACAGGCCCTGTATATAAAAATAACACAATGATATTAATATTCTTTGAAGTGGTATGCGAATTCCAATTATATCTGGATGAAGAGGTAAAGTTTGTTGTTCATGTTTGTCATTTGGAGCTGTGAAATAATGACTTATTTTTGTGAGGGGATTTGTATATTTTTCAGAGTGCGAAATTAATATCGTGTGTAAGTTATTTGTTATTTTTGTGGTTGTTATTTGTATTTCAAACGTGCGCGCGGCTAAGATTTTAGATGATAAAGTAAAATCCGAATGTCGGTCGCCACAAATACAACGCCGTTATAGTGGTTTTCTGATTCCCTCCTGACGGAGCTGAATTCAGACTCTCACTGAATTGGGAGCAAGCTTCCTGCTTTTATCTGTAAACGAGCGGTTCTCAATCGGTCTATCTGAGTTTGAGCGGGAAAGTATTTCCTTGGATCAACCTTCAGTCACCAGGAGAATAAAAATCGTGCGTGCTGTTATCATGTAGTCTTTATTGTTTTTTTTCTTGCTTTCTTTTAATAATATATATATAGTTTAATTTTGGTCAGTTTCAAGTTTCACGTTCGAGGTCAGCAAACCCATATTAAACACACACACGCACAAACACAAATATATACAGGGCTTTACGTGCTCCACTACTTTTGGAGCTGCTCCCGCTCCTGCTCCAACGCTCAAAATTGGAGCTGGCTCCTCTCACGCTCCCTATTTTCAAAAAGGAGCCGCTCCAGCTCGAACTCCTATAAAAAAGGAGCGGCTCTTTTTCAGCGCTCCATAACGAAAATGTACCTTATTTTATAAACGTTATATTCTGCCAATGAGTGGTCGAAGGATATGGGTGGGCGTCAAAGGATCTCGTCAATATGGGTGGTGATGTCACTTTAAGTGTAAGACCGTAAGATAATATTTGACAAAATCTCGCTAATATTTTGAGATGTTCTAAGGAGAACATGTCGGATGAAGCATACGTAAACTTTCGTTTCCTGAGGTATAAAATAGAAATAGAAAAATCCCTGAAGTATTTTAAAACAATTTTTATTTTCATTACATTAATAACCTATTTTTTCAGGGGAGAAAAATTTGACCGGATATTTTTTCTATTTTTTTTTTGGAAGAGAATTTTGATTTTTTTTTAAGTAAATAAAGTTTTACTTTTAAATATTATTAGTGATTATTTTCTTTTTAAACAAAACATTTCTCTGGGAGAGAAGAGACAGCCAGGACAACATTACTCGTCGTGCTGTTGTTTAATATTTGTTTGCTTTACGAACGTAACTATATTGTATAATGTATATTATTATTTACCACAGAGAAACGCGCAAGTACTTTCAATCAAATCGATTTATCCATTTTTTTTAGTTCAATTTGCGGCGAAAAAAACCCAATGAAGTTTATTTTTTAAAAATTGAATAAAAAAATATTTTTCATGAGTTCCCCCCCCCCTCCTCAAAAAATCAATATATTGTCAATAAACAATTCAGAGATCCATTTAATGCCTTACAATTTCATACAAAATATCTGGCCTATACATTGGGAGTTAAAAAATGAATTTAGGAAAACTCGTCAAAGGAAAACTGGGCAACGGAAAACTCATCAACGGAAAATTCGTCAATGGAAAATTCAGCAACGGAAAACTCGGCAATTTTGGCCAAGTAGGAAAATTCGGCAATTATCGAATAAATATCGATTGAAAATAGATTTTAGAACCGTTTTTACAGGAGATATACTTGTAAATACGAGGCTACCCCCTCTCCAGTGAAGAACATTTTTATGATTTTTCTGGTACTTGTGCAGTTTACGAACCGGGCTATTTTTAAATAAGATTTTCAAGTTAAATTACATTTTTACGATATCTTTTGTTTATTAAATTGTTAGGTGAAAGTACAGAATAGCTAACAAAGCCCCCCCTCCCCTCACTCCATGTTAAGAATGGCTTTCTAAATAATGTTATTTCAACCCGGTTCGTAATTACGTTACGAAATTAAAGGTTTGGACCGGGTTATTTTTTACATAAAATTTTCCAGTTAAATTGAATTTTTACGATATCTTCTGTTTATTAAATCATGGACAGCGACACCGGGGGGGGGGTAGAGGGGGCTTCAGCCCCCCCACTTTTTGACTTGCCCCCCACCCCCACTTTACGGGCATCAATAATTAAGTTGATGCGCATGTGTTTAACCAGCCCCCCCACACTTTTTAGGAGAGACCCTCCCCCACTTTTATAACTGTCCCGCCGGTCCTGTAAATTGTTACGTGAAAGTACAGAATAGTTAACAAAGAGCCCCCCTCCCCATTTTTAAATCGTTTCAGCAGACTTTAACCGAGCACTCTTTTGGTATGCTTTTTTTAATTTTTTTTATTTATGAAGTGAGACAAAATGATAAATACATTTATTAAAATTAAATATTTAAAATTATTCCGGAGGACTTTAAAGAAGAATATTTAAAAATGTTAAGTTAATCTTGTAATGAATGTAGAATATCATTTTCACATAACTAGAAGAATGAATGTTATTTTCTTTTTATTTACATGAAGGAGGACTTTAAAGAATACTATTTGAAAAGTTGGGAATATTTTACTATAATCAAAAGGATTAAAGAAACAAATGCATTATACAATAAATGTCAACAATCATGCGAAAATGTAATGTTCTATCAGTTTCTATCAGTATATTGTTTAGTTTTCGATTTTTTATCGATTTTCAAGTCCTGGCCATGGACGAGCCTCCATTTTGAATTTCTTTTCGAGCAGTCAACACCGACTGTTTTGAACAAGAAAACCACCCTTTAAAATAAGTTAAAACACAAATAAAATTATCCAGGCAGGTAGATGAGTAACTTCACTTGCCTTTGCTAACATTTATTTGTTGCACATTGGTTTTTCAAAAAATTATTTCGTTCTGTTGATTATAGTAAAAGATTCCCGAAAAGTTTATATTTAAAGATAAGATTTATAATATAAAACTTTAATCTTCTTAATGCACTCTCATTATTAAAAATTGGTTACACGTTATTTCCTACGCTATCTCGTCCGGAAGTGGTTGATCATTACATTTTATGTTAAATTTATATAGGAAAGTGATCCTCCACACTAAAGTCTAAAATATTGAGTTTTTTTTAAATTCCTTTTTTTTGCGGGTATTTTACCAGACTGTTTACATGTAATCGCCTAAAAAAGTAGAATTTCATTTTTATTTTTTGCTAAAATTAAAATACGATGGATAAAACTAAATGATCCAGTAATACCAAGTTTTCTTATTAAAAACAATGTTAGAACAAATAAAAGAAGTGCATTTTTTTAGAAAGTCTCGGTTTTATCCTAAAGAAGAACACCTCACAAAATAATGAATTAATAAAAAATCAGTTGAAAACATTTTACGGCGTCGAAAGTATAAACTTTACCAATATACGGATAGGCATTTAAAAGATGTTGATAGATGTATTGTAAAATTTGAGTTAACTTTAAATATTTTCGTCGGTGTAGCACTTGCGAAGATACTACACTTTGAACAGCAGACAAAAACACAGTTCTATTTTCAAGAGTTAAAGCGATATGTAGTATTATTTCGTTTGGTGAGGAATAATATATAATGGGTAGGAGACAAATGTTATGAAAACAAAAATTTCTTTAGTTATTTTTACCCTTACATATTTTTTTAATACATTTATTTGAAGAAATATTTTGTTTTGTTCATCAAAGCAGAGTTACTATTTTGTCACTAAGAATTTTAACATATTCCGTCAAAATTATGATTGAACAATTTAAATAATATACATGAAATAGTCAGGATTTATTCTTTTGGTGATTAAGGCGGATTGTTCCGTACAAGTTTCACAGTTTATTATAATCCGAAATTGAATTAAAATTAAAAGAAATAAAAGCGAACCATTTTTTCACGAGTAAAAGAGAATTATACAATAATGAATATTTATGTAACTCAATGTCATTAATACATAGCATCATATTATTATTCTGTAGTTAATACTTGGTTGCTGGTTGAAAAAGACTTTTATGAACTTTGGCATTTCAATCTAATATTCCTATTCTTTCAAATGCTGAATTATATATTTAAAATTTTAAATCTAACTTTTTTTGTTAAACAACAGAAAAGAAACGTATTTTTCCACGGACAGAATGTTTTACTGTAGCACAATAATGACTTATCTTAGTCTTATGTCATTCAATCATTCTATGAATAACATTTTACCAATGATGTCGTTTAAAAATGATTAATTTTAACCGAATTGGGTGCTTATTTAGATTAGGACCCGAGCTAACTTTGACCCCGTCGTTAGAATTAGGGTTAGGGTTAGTGTTGGGGTCAGGGTTGGGGTCAAAGTTAGCTCGGGTCCTAATCTGATAGAGTACCCCGAATTGTACTACTACTAACCTTCTTATCTTAATAATTATTAAATTGCCCAAAGTTATTTTGGTGTAAAAACATAATTTCCCCGAAGAACTGAAATTTAATTTTCTATTCTGAAATTAAATCTTGGCGGTTGTTACACTTGGAAATTGCGTGTGTTAACCCTACCTCGCCCTTTTTATCTTAAAAGCGCAGAAGGAAATCGCAGCATCCCCCCCCCCCGTCTCTAATGTCTTTGTTTTTTACTTGTTAAAAAACCCTTTAACTGCAAACTTTTTAGATTTGTTTCATGTAAAATGAAATTAATTTTCTTCCAAGGAGTTATACTCCATAAATAAACTTATTTACTTTTTTGAGAAAAAACATCGAATCACTACATTCTCAGATCAAAAAAAAGCATACCTGTTCAATGTCACCCCCCGCTCGGAATTCCTAAAAGTCGAATTAAATGGGATTATTTTTTAGAAACACCGGTCGCTAAATCAAGTAAGGAGATAGAAAATCTTAGATGATGCCTTCCTGTAAGCTCTTCTGTTCGACACGTCCGAATTCAGAATTTGAAACCCGAGTCACTTGTATGCAGGGGTCGCCAATTCGAGGGTTGGATGAGGAACTTTATGTCCCCTCATCACCAATCCATGATACCAGATTACTTTTTTTTTCTTTCTACATTTTATAATATACCATTTGAGCATGCATATATATAATATACAATTTGAGCATGTATATATATATATATAATATACAATTTGAGCATGTATATATATAATATACAATTTGAGCATGTATATATATAATATACAATTTGAGCATGCATATATATAATATACAATTTGAGCATGTATATATATATATAATATACCATTTGAGCATGCATATATATAATATACAATTTGAGCATGTATATATATATATAATATACAATTTGAGCATGTATATATATAATATACAATTTGAGCATGTATATATATAATATACAATTTGAGCATCTATATATATAATATACAATTTGAGCATGTATATATACAATATACAATTTGAGTATGTATATATAGAATATACAATTTGAGCATGTATATATACAATATACAATTTGAGCATGTATATATACAATATACAATTTGAGTATGTATATATAGAATATACAATTTGAGCATGTATATATACAATATACAATTTGAGTATGTATATATATAATATATAATATACAATTTGAGTATGAGCTTAGTCACAAAGATATACTCAGCATTGATTGAATGAAAGGGGTGTAAATACAGTGAAATTTATTGAAATAATTCCCGCTAAATTAGAAAGTCTTTAAGCGCACTACGCGTTTTTCAGAAATTAATTAGGATCCATGTTTAATTCTACTCCAAGCCCCGAATCCCATATTACACTTTCAATTTTTTTATTTTTTTATTTCTATAATTTTAAAGTTATAAAACAAAAAAAAGGTAGTTTTTTTCTTGCATTCAAAATTTTTTACCTTTCCCGCCGGACACGAATCTAGTCTCTATTGACCCTCTGCGTATGAATATTAAAGTAATTATTAACATACCTTGGCGAGTCCACACTGAATCTGATGATGTAAGGTTTGTAAGTGTCTGTTGTTTAGTTTTTGACTTCTGGCCGAACAGAGAGTAAGAGAGAGAGAGAGAGAGAGACAGACAGACAGACAGACAGGGGACACTTTCCTTTCCAATGTGTTACGGGGTTGGGACGAAGATAAGCTGATAAAGGATGACGAGAGGATCTATTTAACAGACGTGCGCGACAATGCGCGTGATAAGTGAAACTGTCTTGCATGTCTTCGTTGATCTTTTGTATTTTTCCCATTTCTTTTTACATCCACGTATTCCAACGGACACAGGACAAAACTATTTGATCAAAGCTATTTGATCCGACCAGTCTTCACTAGGTACAAAAGGGAATATTTGAAATAAAACGCTCACTCTATTTTATGCCTAGTCTTTTTATGTGATCTCTAAGCCTGGAGGGTGATGGTCGTTCTTCTGAGAGCCCCAGCTTTACACGTCAACCACCAATCATATGACAAAGCGCATTCATAAACAAAGTTTGCATAAAATGTTATTAATACCATTCATTTTTGATGGCTACTCAGTTATGTAAAAACTTAGTACTTTTATAGTGTTAAACAGTTTCCCCAAATCACTCAGACATGGACAATATGAAACTTTATTAGGATGACGGCATCAAATTAAACCAAATTTGCTTAGAAATTTGATCTTTGTTCGACTCATATTATTTTTATTGTTAAATAACTATTTTTTTTAATCAATTATACGAGGGTTTAATACTGTAGAATCCAGGAAAAATCACAGACAAAAGTTATGGAGAAACAAATACAGTGTAGAAGTCAAAATTTGATGCAACATCGATTTTCTCAGTCAAAGATGACATTGTTGAAATTAACAAAACCATATATAGAAATAGTTTCGTGCATACGTCACTGTTTTAGAGTTAAAGAAACCA
Source organism: Sepiola atlantica (assembly GCA_963556195.1). Taxonomy (NCBI): domain Eukaryota; kingdom Metazoa; phylum Mollusca; class Cephalopoda; order Sepiida; family Sepiolidae; genus Sepiola; species Sepiola atlantica. The sequence continues at coordinate 83,410,118 of OY744516.1, forward strand.
AATATATTATGTTTCGGAATTCTTTTAGATGAGGGTTGATAATTTGTAGAATTTGGTGTATTCAGACCACTGTTCTCATCTTGGACATATTTATTTGTATATGTTTTTAAATATTCTTTCCAATAAAGTATTTTGAGTCCTTTAATTTCAGAGGGTTAGATAAGACTTGATTGAAGAGAAAATAATAACTTTTAAAAGGTTTGAACTTAAGGGACTCAAAATGTTTAGTTGGAAAGAATATTAAGAAAATATACAAATACATATGTTTAATCTTGAACAATATATTGGGTTTCTTGCACTTTTATTTAAACTATATTAATGCTCTATTTCCAATATTGAGCATCTATTATCGTATTAGAATTATTTCATGATATCCTTGAAAATATATTTATAAAAAACATGTATTTTTATAATATCTTTAAATATATATATATATATATATATATATATATATATATATATATATACCGTTAAGCTCGGGTTAAATTGTTTAAACCAGAAAAGGCGAGTTTCCAAAGCAGTTACATATATAAATAAAAAGCAAAGCAGTTACATATATAAATAAAAAGCAAAACAGTTACATATATAAATAAAAAGCAAAGCAGTTACATATATAAATAAAAAGCAAAGCAGTTACATATATAAATAAAAAGCAAAGCAGTTACATATATAAATAAAAAGCAAAGCAGTTACATATATAAATAAAAAGCAAAGCAGTTACATATATAAATAAAAAGCAAAGCAGTTACATATATAAATAAAAAGCAAAGCAGTTACATATATAAATAAAAAGCAAAGCAGTTACATATATAAATAAAAAGCAAAGCAGTTACATATATAAATAAAAAGCAAAGCAGTTACATATATAAATAAAAAGCAAAGCAGTTACATATATAAATAAAAAGCAAAGCAGTTACATATATAAATAAAAAGCAAAGCAGTTACATATATAAATAAAAAGCAAAGCAGTTACATATATAAATAAAAAGCAAAGCAGTTACATATATAAATAAAAAGCAAAGCAGTTACATATATAAATAAAAAGCAAAGCAGTTACATATATAAATAAAAAGCAAAGCAGTTACATATATAAATAAAAAGCAAAGCAGTTACATATATAAATAAAAAGCAAAGCAGTTACATATATAAATAAAAAGCAAAGCAGTTACATATATAAATAAAAAGCAAAGCAGTTACATATATAAATAAAAAGCAAAGCAGTTACATATATAAATAAAAAGCAAAACAGTTACATATATAAATAAAAAGCAAAGCAGTTACATATATAAATAAAAAGGCAAAATCCAAAATTAGTCTCTTTTGCTCGTTTTTATGTTCTTTCTCTCTTTTCATCTCCAACTTCAGGTTATATATTATTAGTACACTGGTGATATTTCCTTACTAGTCCAACCTTTTTATTCTTTCCTTTCTTTATCACCTTCGACTATAGAATAAGAGCGGGGGTGTCACACGACATACATTGTGAAGAGTGAAAGTGATAGATATAAAGTTTGTAATCGATGTGTCACTTGATTAGTTATTTGCAAATTTCGGTTAATTAGATAAATTCAAGTGGAAGGTTTTTCTAACTCAATCCCATTTTTAGCATGTATTTTGTGTGATTAAAATATAAAGCCTTGTGGAAACAAACGTTGATTAACTCAGCTCTAGTATAAGAATAGATATGTTTGCATGCGCGTGTGTGTGTGTGTGTGTGTGTGAAAGAGAGAGAGAGAGAGAGAGAGAGAGAGAGAGAAGGAGAGAGAGAGAGAAGGAGAGAGTTCATGTACGTACTTTATTTCGATTAAAAGTGTGGGAATATTTGTGGCTACAAACATATCTAATAACACATTTCTCTCCGCAGCAGTAAACAAATACCAACCATTTCGACGACATTGCGTGTTTGTTACCGTTCCAATTTTTGTGAAACATGAGTCGTTCAAGGTAGAATGTCGTAAAAAAAAAAATATTTAAATACTTACAATCATTAACTATATATGTCAAACTAAAGTGTGCATTTATACACGACAATGGGGTCGTGAATTGCTGAAGCGTAGCATATTTACAGTAGAACATATAATGGAATGGCCATCAAGTCTTAATCAGAATCGG
>OY744516.1:83419729-83469729 GCA_963556195.1 Sepiola atlantica
TAATAATGACAAAATGTGTATTTATTTGTATACTCTATAATAATGACCAAAGGTGTATTTATTTGTAGACTCTATAATAAAGACCAAATGTGTATTTATTTGTATACTCTATAATAAAGAATAAAGGTGTATTTATTTGTATACTCTATAATATAGACCAAAAGTGTATTTATGTGTATACTTTATAATAAAGACCACAGGTGTATTTATTTGTATACTCTGTTATAAATACCAAAGGTGTATTTATTTGTATACTCTATAATCATGACAAAATGTGTATTTATTTGTATACTCTATAATAATGACAAAATGTGTATTTATTTGTATACTCTATTATAATGACAAAATGTGTATTTATTTGTAAACTTTATAATAAAGACTAAATGTGTATTTAGTTGTATTCTCTATAATAAAGAGTAAATGTGTATTTATTTTTATACTATATAATAATGACAAAATGTGTATTTATTTGTATACTCTATAATACAGACTAAATGTGTATTTAGTTGTATACTCTATAATAATGACAAAATGTGTATTTATTTGTATACTCTGTAATAATGACAAAATGTGTATTTATTTGTATACTCTATAATAATGACAAAATGTGTATTTATTTGTATGCTCTATAATAATGACCAAATGGTGTATTTATTTGTAGACTCTATAATAAAGACCAAATGTGTATTTATTTGTATATTTTTATAATGACAAAATGTGTATTAATTTATATATACTATAATAATGACAAAATGTGTATTTATTTGTATACTCTATAATAAGAAGAAAGGTGTATTTATTTGTATACTCTATAATATAGACCAAAAGTGTATTTATGTGTATACTTTATAATAAAGACCACAGGTGTATTTATATGTATACTCTGTTATAAATACCAAAGGTGTATTTATTTGTATACTCTATAATAATGACAAAATGTGAATTTATTTGTATACTGTTTAACAATAAAAAAATGTGTAATTATTTGTATACTCTATAATAAAGACAAAAGGTGTATTTATTTGTATACTCTATAATGAAGACCAAAGGTGTATTTAGTTGTATACTCTATAATAAAGAGCAAAGGTGTATTTATTTCTATACTCTCTAATAATGACCAAATGTGTATTTATTTGTATACTTTATAATAAAGACAAATGTGTATTTATTTGTATACTCTATAATAAAGACCAAAGGTGTATATATTTGTATACTCTATAATAAAGACTAAATGTGTATTTATTTGTATACTCTACAATAATGACAAAATGTGTATTTATTTGTATACTCTATAATAATGACCAAATGTGTATTTATTTGTATACTCTATAATAATGACGAAAGGTGTATTTATTTGTATACTCTATAATAATGACTAAATGCGTATCTATTTGTATACTCGATTATAATGACAAAATGTGTATTTATTTGTATACTCTATAATAATGACCCAAGGTGTATCTATTTGTATACTCTATAATAAAGACTAAATGTGTATTTATTTGTATACTCTATAATAATGACAAAATGTGTATTTATTTGTATACTCTATAATAATGACCAAAGGTGTATTTATTTGTATACTCTATAATAATGACCAAAGGTGTATTTATTTGTATACTCTATAATAATTACCAAAGTGTATTTATTTGTATACTCTATAATAATGACAAAATGTGTATTTATTTGTATACTCTATAATAAAGACCAAAGGTGTATTTATTTGCATACTCTATAATAATGACCAAATGTGTATTTATTTGTATACACTATAATAAAGCCCAAAGCTGTGGTTATTTGTATACTCTATAATAATGACCAAAGGTGTATTAATTTGTATACTCTATAATAATTACAAAATGTGTATTTAATTTGTATACTCTATTATAAAGACCACAGGTGTATTTATTTGTATACTCTATAATAAAGACTAAAGGTGTATTTATTTGTATACTCTATAATAAAGACCACATGTGTATTTATTTGTATACTCTATAATAATTAAAAAGGTGTATTTATTTGTATACTCTATAATAATTACAAAATGTGTATTTATTTTTATACTCTATAATAATGACCAAAGCTGTATTTAATTGTATACTCTATAATAATGACAAAATGTGTATTTATTTGTATACTCTATCATAAAGACTAAATGTGTATTTCTTTGTATACTCTATAATAAAGACTAAATGTGTATTTATTTGTATACTCTATAATAATGACCAAATGTGTATTTATTTGTATACTCTATAATAAAGACTAAATGTGTATTTATTTGTATACTCCATAGTAATGACCAAAGGTGTATTTATTTGTATACTGTATAATAATTACAAAAGGTGTATTTAATTTTTATACTCTATAATAATGACCAAAGCTGTATTTATTTGTATACTCTATTATAATGACGAAATGTGTATTTATTTGTATACTCTATAATAATGACAAAATGTCTATTTATTTGTATACTCTATAATAATGACAAAATGTGTATTTATTTGTATACTTTATAATAAAGACTAAATGTGTATTTAGTTGTATTCTCTATAATTAAGACTAAATGTGTATTTATTTGTATACTATATAATAATGACAAAATGTGTATGTATTTGTATACTCTATAATAAAGACTAAATGTTTATTTATTTGTATACTCTATAATAAAGACCAAATGTGTATTTAGTTGTATACTCTATAATAATGACAAAATGTGTATTTATTTGTATACTCTGTAATAATGACAAAATGTGTATTTATTTGTATACTCCATAATAATTACAAAAGGTGTATTTATTTGTATTCTCTACAATAATGACAAAATGTCTATTTATTTGTATACTCTATAATAAGTACCAAAAGTGTATTTATTTGTATACTCTATAATAAAGACTAAATGTGTATTTATTTGTATACTCTATAATAATGACCAAAGATTAATTTATTTGCATACTCTATAATAATGACAAAATGTGTATTTATTTGTATACTCTATAATAATGATAAAATGTGTATTTATTTGTATACTCTATAATAATGACCAAATGTGTATTTATTTGTATACTCTATAATAATGACCAAATGTGTATTTATTTGTATACTCTATAATAATGACAAAATGTGTATTTATTTGTATACTCTATAATAAAGAATAAATCTGTATTTATGTGTATACTCTATAATAATGACCAAAAGGTGTATTTATTTGTATACTCTATAAAAAAGACCAAATGTGTATTTACTTGTATACTCTATAATAATGACAAAATGTGTATTTATTTGTATACTTTATAATAAAGACAAAATGTGTATTTATTTGTATACTCTATTATAAAGACTAAATGTGTATTTAATTAGTATACTCTATAATAAAGACTAAATGTGTATTTAGTTGTATATATTATGATAATGACAAAATGTGTATTTATTTGTATACTCTGTAATAATGACAAAATGTGTATTTATTTGTATACTCTATAATAATGACAAAATGTGTATTTATTTGTATACTCTATAATAATGACAAAATGTGTATTTATTTGTATACTCAATAATAAGTTCCAAAGGTGTATTTATTTGTATACTCTATAATAATGACCAAAGGTGTATTTATTTGTATACTCTCTAATAATGACCAAAGGTTTATATATTAGTATACTCTATAATAAAGACCAAAGGTGTATTTATTTTGTACTCTATAATAAAGACCAAATGTGTATTTATTTGTATACTTTATAATAATGACAAAATGTGTATTTATTTGTATACTCTATAATAATGACAAAATGTGTATTTATTTGTATACTCTATAATAATGACCAAATGTGTATTTATTTGTATACTCCATAATAATGACCAAAGCTGTATTTATTTGTATACTCTATTATAATGACAAAATGTGTATTTATTTGTATACTCTATCATAAAGACTAAATGTGTATTTATTTGTATACTCTATAATAAAGACCAAATGTGTATTTATTTGTATACTCTATAATAATGACAAAATGTGTATTTATTTGTATACTCTATATAAATGACCAAATGTGTATTTATTTGTATACTCTATAATAATGACAAAATGTGTATTTATTTGTATACTCATTAATAATGACAAAATGTGTATTTATTTGTATACTCTATAATAATGACAAAATGTGTTTATTTGTATAGTCTATAATAAGTACCAAAGGTGTATTTATTTGTATACTCTATAATAATGACCAAAGGTGTATTTATTTGTATACTCTATAATAATGACCAACGGTGTATTTATTTGTATACTCTATAATAATGACAAAATGTGTATTTAATTTGTATACTCTATTATTAAGACCAAAGGTGTATTTATTTGTATAGTCTATAATAATGACAAAAGGTGTATTTATTTGTATAGTCTATAATAATGACAAAATGTGTATTTATGTTTATACTCTATAATAATGGCCAAATGTGTATTTATTTGTATACTCTATAATAATGACCAAATGTGTATTTATTTGTATACTCTATAATAATGACCAAAGCTGTATTTATTTGTATACTCTATTATAATGACAAAATGTGTATTTATTTGTATACTCTATCATAAAGACTAAATGTGTATTTATTTGTATACTCTATAATAAAGACCAAATGTGTATTTATTTGTATACTCTATAATAATGACAAAATGTGTATTTATTTGTATACTCTATAATAATGACAAAATGTGTATTTATTTGTATACTCTATAATAAAGACTAAATGTGTATTTATTTGTATACTCATTAATAATGACAAAATGTGTATTTATTTGTATACTCCATAATAATTACAAAAGGTGTATTTATTTGTATACTCTACAATAATGACAAAATGTCTATTTATTTGTATACTCTATAATAAGTACCAAAGCTGTATTTATTTGTATTCTCTATATTAAAGACTAAATGTGTATTTGTTTGTATAATCTATAATAATGACCAAATGTGTATTTATTTGTATACTCTATAATAATGACCAAAGGTGTATTTATTTGTATACTCTATAATAATGACCAAAGATTTATTTATTTGTATACTCTATAATAATGACAAAATGTGTATTTATTTGTATACTCTATAATAATGACAAAATGTGTATTTATTTGCATACTCTATAATAATGACCAAATGTGTATTTATTTGTATACTCTATAATAATGACCAAATGTGTATTTATTTGTATACTCTATAATAATGACAAAATGTGTATTTATTTGTATACTCTATAATAAAGAATAAATCTGTATTTATGTGTATACTCTATAATAATGACCAAAGGTGTATTTATTTGTATACTCTATAAAAAATACTAAATGTGTATTTATTTGTATACTCTATAATAATGACAAAATGTGTATTTATTTGTATACTTTATAATAAAGACAAAATGTGTATTTATTTGTATACTCTATAATAAAGACTAAATGTGTATTTAATTAGTATACTCTATAATAAAGACTAAATGTCTATTTAGTTGTATACGTTATAATAATGACAAAATGTGTATTTATTTGTATACTCTGTAATAATGACAAAATGTGTATTTATTTGTATACTCTATTATAATGACAAAATGTGTATTTATTTGTATACTCTATAATAATGACAAAATGTGTATTTATTTGTATACTCAATAATAAGTTCCAAAGGTGTATTTATTTGTATACTCTATAATAATGACCAAAGGTGTATTTATTTGTATACTCTCTAATAATGACCAAAGGTTTATGTATTAGTATACTCTATAATAAAGACCAAAGGTGTATTTATTTTATACTCTATAATAAAGACCAAATGTGTATTTATTTGTATACTTTATAATAATGACAAAATGTGTATTTATTTGTATACTCTATAATAATGACAAAATGTGTATTTATTTGTATACTCTATAATAATGACCAAATGTGTTTTTATTTGTATACTCTATAATAATGACCAAAGCTGTATTTATTTGTATACTCTATTATAATGACAAAATGTGTATTTATTTGTATACTCTATCATAAAGACTAAATGTGTATTTATTTGTATACTCTATAATAAAGACCAAATGTGTATTTATTTGTATACTGTATGATAATGACAAAATGTGTATTTATTTGTATACTCTATAATAATGACCAAATGTGTATTAATTTGTATACTCTATAATAATGACAAAATGTGTATTTATTTGTATACTCTATAATAATGACAAAATGTGTATTTATTTGTATACTCTATAATAAAGACTAAATGTGTATTTATTTGTATACTCATTAATAATGACAAAATGTGTATTTATTTGTATACTCTATAATAATGACAAAATGTGTATTTATTTGTATACTCTATAATAAAGAAGAAAGGTGTATTTATTTGTATACTCTATAATATAGACCAAAAGTGTATTTATGTGTATACTCTATAATAAAGACCACAAGTGTATTTATATGTATACTCTGTTATAAATACCAAAGGTGTATTTATTTGTATACTCTATAATAATGACAAAATGTGAATTTATTTGTATACTCTTTAAGAATAAAAAAATGTGTAATTATTTGTATACTCTATAATAAAGACAAAAGGTGTATTTATTTGTATACTCTATAATGAAGACCAAAGGTGTATTTAGTTGTATACTCTATAATAAAGACCAAAGGTGTATTTATTTCTATACTCTCTAATAATGACGAAATGTGTATTTATTTTTATACTTTATAATAAAGACAAATGTGTATTTATTTAAATACTCTATAATAAAGACCAAAGGTGTATATATTTGTATACTCTATAATAAAGACTAAATGTGTATTGATTTGTATACTCTACAATTATTACAAAATGTGTATTTATTTGTATACTCTATAATAATGACCAAATGTTTCTTTATTTGTATACTCTATAATAATGACCAAAGGTGTATTTATTTGTATACTCTATAATAATGACTAAATGCGTATCTATTTGTATACTCGATTATAATGACAAAATGTGTATTTATTTGTATACTCTATAATAAAGACCAAAGGTGTATTTATTTTTATACTCTATAATAATGACGAAAGGTGTATTTATTTGTATACTCTATAATAATTACAAAATGTGTATTTTATTTGTATACTCTATAATAATGACCAAATGCGTATCTATTTGTATACTCTATAATACAGACTAAGTGTGTATTTAGTTGTATACTCTATAATAATGACAAAATGTGTATTTATTTTATACTCTGTAATAATGACAAAATGTGTATTTATTTGTATACTCTATAATAATGACAAAATGTGTATTTATTTGTATACTCTATAATAATGACCAAAGGTGTATTTATTTGTATACTCTATAATAATGACCAAATGTGTATTTATTTGAAGACTCTATAATAAAGACCAAATGTGTATTTATTTGTATATTTTTATAATGACAAAATGTGTATTTATTTGTATACTCTATAATAATGACAAAATGTGTATTTATTTGTATACTCTATTATAATGACTAAATGTGTATTTAGTTGTATACTCTATAATAATGACAAAATGTGTATTTATTTGTATACTCTGTAATAATGACAAAATGTGTATTTATTTGTATACTCTATAATAATGACAAAATGTGTATTTATTTGTATACTCTATAATAATGACCAAAGGTGTATTTATTTGTATACTCTATAATAATGACCAAAGGTGTATTTATTTGAAGACTCTATAATAAAGACCAAATGTGTATTTATTTGTATATTTTGATAATGACAAAATGTGTATTAATTTGTATACTCTATAATAATGACAAAATGTGTATTTATTTGTATACTCTTTAATAAAGAAGAAAGGTGTATTTATTTGTATACTCTATAATATAGACCAAAAGTGTATTTATGTGTATACTTTATAATAAAGACCACAGGTGTATTTATATGTATACTCTGTTATAAATACCAAAGGTGTATTTATTTGTATACTCTATAATAATGACAAAATGTGAATTTATTTGTATACTCTTTAACAATAAAAAAATGTGTAATTATTTGTATACTCTATAATAAAGACAAAAGGTGTATTTATTTGTATACTCTATAATGAAGACCAAAGGTGTATTTAGTTGTATACTCTATAATAAAGACCAAAGGTGTATTTATTTCTATACTCTCTAATAATGACCAAATGTGTATTTATTTGTATACTTTATAATAAAGACTAATGTGTATTTATTTGTATACTCTATAATAAAGACTAAATGTGTATTTATTTGTATACTCTACAATAATGACAAAATGTGTATTTATTTGTATACTCTATAATAATTACCAAATGTGTATTTATTTGTATACTATATAATAATGACGAAAGGTGTATTTATTTGTATACTCTATAATAATAACTAAATTCGTATCTATTTGTATACTCGATTATAATGACAAAATGTGTATTTATTTGTATACTCTATAATAAAGACCCAAAGTGTATCTATTTGTATACTCTATAATAAAGACTAAATGTGTATTTATTTGTATACTCTATAATAATGACAAAATGTGTATTTATTTGTATACTCTATAATAATGACCCTAGGTGTATTTATTTGTATACTCTACAATAATGACAAAATGTGTATTTATTTGTATACTCTATAATAAAGACCAAAGGTGTATTTATTTGCATACTCTATAATAATGACCAAATGTGTATTTATTTGTATACCTTATTATAATTACCAAATGTGTATTTATTTGTATACACTATAATAAAGCCCAAAGCTGTGGTTATTTGTATACTCTATAATAATGACCAAAGGTGTATTAATTTGTATACTCTATAATAATTACAAAAAGTGTATTTAATTTGTATACTCTATTATAAAGACCAAAGGTGTATTTATTTGTATACTCTATAATAAAGACTAAAGGTGTATTTATTTGTATACTCCTTAATAAAGACCACAGGTGTATTTATTTGTATACTCTATAATAATTAAAAAGGTGTATTTATTTGTATACTCTATAATAATTACAAAATGTGTATTTATTTGTATACTCTATAATAATGACCAAAGCTGTATTTATTTGTATACTCTATAATAATGACAAAATGTGTATTTATTTGTATACTCTATCATAAAGACCAAAGGTGTATTTATTTGTATACTCTATAATAATGACCAAAGCTGTATTTATGTGTATACTCTATAATAATGACAAAATGTGTATTTATTTGTATACTCTATAATAATGACAAAATGTGTATTTATTTGTATATTCTATAATAATGACCAAATGTGTATTTATTTGTATACTCTATAATAATGACAAAATGTGTATTTATTTGTATACTCTATAATAATGACAAAATGTGTATTTATTTGTATACTCTATAATAATGACCAAATGTGTATTTATTTGTATACTCTATAATAATGACAAAATGTGTATTTATTTGTATACTCTATAATAATGACAAAATGTGTATTTATTTGTATACTCTATAATAAAGACTAAATGTGTATTTATTTGTATACTCATTAATAATGACAAAATGTGTATTTATTTGTATACTCCATAATAATTACAAAAGGTGTATTTATATGTATACTCTACAATAATGACAAAATGTCTATTTATTTGTATACTCTATAATAAGTACCAAAGCTGTATTTATTTGTATACTCTATAATAAAGACTAAATGTGTATTTATTTGTATAATCTATAATAATGACCAAATATGTATTTATTTGTATACTCTATAATAATGACCAAAGGTGTATTTATTTGTATACTCTATAATAATGACCAAAGATTTATTTATTTGTATACTCTATAATAATGACCAAATGTGTATTTATTTGTATACTCTATAATAAAGAATAAATCTGTATTTATGTGTATACTCTATAATAATGACCAAAAGGTGTATTTATTTGTATACTCTATAAAAAAGACCAAATGTGTATTTATTTGTATACTCTATAATAATGACAAAATGTGTATTTATTTGTATACTTTATAATAAAGACAAAATGTGTATTTATTTGTATACTCTATAATAATGACTAAATGTGTATTTAATTAGTATACTCTATAATAAAGACTAAATGTCTATTTAGTTGTATACCTTATAATAATGACAAAATGTGTATTAATTTGTATACTCTGTAATAATGACAAAATGTGTATTTATTTGTATACTCTATTATAATGACAAAATGTGTATTTATTTGTATACTCTATAATAATGACAAAATGTGTATTTATTTGTATACTCAATAATAAGTTCCAAAGGTGTATTTATTTGTATACTCTATAATAATGACCAAAGGTGTATTTATTTGTATACTCTATAATAATGACCAAAGGTTTATGTATTTGTATACTCTATAATAATGACCAAAGGTGTATTAATTTGTATACTCTATAATAATTACAAAAAGTGTATTTAATTTGTATACTCTATTATAAAGACCAAAGGTGTATTTATTTGTATACTCTATAATAAAGACTAAAGGTGTATTTATTTGTATACTCCTTAATAAAGACCACAGGTGTATTTATTTGTATACTCTATAATAATTAAAAAGGTGTATTTATTTGTATACTCTATAATAATTACAAAATGTGTATTTATTTGTATACTCTATAATAATGACCAAAGCTGTATTTATTTGTATACTCTATAATAATGACAAAATGTGTATTTATTTGTATACTCTATCATAAAGACCAAAGGTGTATTTATTTGTATACTCTATAATAATGACCAAAGCTGTATTTATGTGTATACTCTATAATAATGACAAAATGTGTATTTATTTGTATACTCTATAATAATGACAAAATGTGTATTTATTTGTATATTCTATAATAATGACCAAATGTGTATTTATTTGTATACTCTATAATAATGACAAAATGTGTATTTATTTGTATACTCTATAATAATGACAAAATGTGTATTTATTTGTATACTCTATAATAATGACCAAATGTGTATTTATTTGTATACTCTATAATAATGACAAAATGTGTATTTATTTGTATACTCTATAATAATGACAAAATGTGTATTTATTTGTATACTCTATAATAAAGACTAAATGTGTATTTATTTGTATACTCATTAATAATGACAAAATGTGTATTTATTTGTATACTCCATAATAATTACAAAAGGTGTATTTATATGTATACTCTACAATAATGACAAAATGTCTATTTATTTGTATACTCTATAATAAGTACCAAAGCTGTATTTATTTGTATACTCTATAATAAAGACTAAATGTGTATTTATTTGTATAATCTATAATAATGACCAAATATGTATTTATTTGTATACTCTATAATAATGACCAAAGGTGTATTTATTTGTATACTCTATAATAATGACCAAAGATTTATTTATTTGTATACTCTATAATAATGACCAAATGTGTATTTATTTGTATACTCTATAATAAAGAATAAATCTGTATTTATGTGTATACTCTATAATAATGACCAAAAGGTGTATTTATTTGTATACTCTATAAAAAAGACCAAATGTGTATTTATTTGTATACTCTATAATAATGACAAAATGTGTATTTATTTGTATACTTTATAATAAAGACAAAATGTGTATTTATTTGTATACTCTATAATAATGACTAAATGTGTATTTAATTAGTATACTCTATAATAAAGACTAAATGTCTATTTAGTTGTATACCTTATAATAATGACAAAATGTGTATTAATTTGTATACTCTGTAATAATGACAAAATGTGTATTTATTTGTATACTCTATTATAATGACAAAATGTGTATTTATTTGTATACTCTATAATAATGACAAAATGTGTATTTATTTGTATACTCAATAATAAGTTCCAAAGGTGTATTTATTTGTATACTCTATAATAAAGACTAAATGTGTATTTATTTGTATACTCATTAATAATGACAAAATGTGTATTTATTTGTATACTCTATAATAATGACAAAATGTGTATTTATTTGTATACTCTATAATAAAGAAGAAAGGTGTATTTATTTGTATACTCTATAATATAGACCAAAAGTGTATTTATGTGTATACTCTATAATAAAGACCACAAGTGTATTTATATGTATACTCTGTTATAAATACCAAAGGTGTATTTATTTGTATACTCTATAATAATGACAAAATGTGAATTTATTTGTATACTCTTTAAGAATAAAAAAATGTGTAATTATTTGTATACTCTATAATAAAGACAAAAGGTGTATTTATTTGTATACTCTATAATGAAGACCAAAGGTGTATTTAGTTGTATACTCTATAATAAAGACCAAAGGTGTATTTATTTCTATACTCTCTAATAATGACGAAATGTGTATTTATTTTTATACTTTATAATAAAGACAAATGTGTATTTATTTAAATACTCTATAATAAAGACCAAAGGTGTATATATTTGTATACTCTATAATAAAGACTAAATGTGTATTGATTTGTATACTCTACAATTATTACAAAATGTGTATTTATTTGTATACTCTATAATAATGACCAAATGTTTCTTTATTTGTATACTCTATAATAATGACCAAAGGTGTATTTATTTGTATACTCTATAATAATGACTAAATGCGTATCTATTTGTATACTCGATTATAATGACAAAATGTGTATTTATTTGTATACTCTATAATAAAGACCAAAGGTGTATTTATTTTTATACTCTATAATAATGACGAAAGGTGTATTTATTTGTATACTCTATAATAATTACAAAATGTGTATTTTATTTGTATACTCTATAATAATGACCAAATGCGTATCTATTTGTATACTCTATAATACAGACTAAGTGTGTATTTAGTTGTATACTCTATAATAATGACAAAATGTGTATTTATTTTATACTCTGTAATAATGACAAAATGTGTATTTATTTGTATACTCTATAATAATGACAAAATGTGTATTTATTTGTATACTCTATAATAATGACCAAAGGTGTATTTATTTGTATACTCTATAATAATGACCAAATGTGTATTTATTTGAAGACTCTATAATAAAGACCAAATGTGTATTTATTTGTATATTTTTATAATGACAAAATGTGTATTTATTTGTATACTCTATAATAATGACAAAATGTGTATTTATTTGTATACTCTATTATAATGACTAAATGTGTATTTAGTTGTATACTCTATAATAATGACAAAATGTGTATTTATTTGTATACTCTGTAATAATGACAAAATGTGTATTTATTTGTATACTCTATAATAATGACAAAATGTGTATTTATTTGTATACTCTATAATAATGACCAAAGGTGTATTTATTTGTATACTCTATAATAATGACCAAAGGTGTATTTATTTGAAGACTCTATAATAAAGACCAAATGTGTATTTATTTGTATATTTTTATAATGACAAAATGTGTATTAATTTGTATACTCTATAATAATGACAAAATGTGTATTTATTTGTATACTCTTTAATAAAGAAGAAAGGTGTATTTATTTGTATACTCTATAATATAGACCAAAAGTGTATTTATGTGTATACTTTATAATAAAGACCACAGGTGTATTTATATGTATACTCTGTTATAAATACCAAAGGTGTATTTATTTGTATACTCTATAATAATGACAAAATGTGAATTTATTTGTATACTCTTTAACAATAAAAAAATGTGTAATTATTTGTATACTCTATAATAAAGACAAAAGGTGTATTTATTTGTATACTCTATAATGAAGACCAAAGGTGTATTTAGTTGTATACTCTATAATAAAGACCAAAGGTGTATTTATTTCTATACTCTCTAATAATGACCAAATGTGTATTTATTTGTATACTTTATAATAAAGACTAATGTGTATTTATTTGTATACTCTATAATAAAGACTAAATGTGTATTTATTTGTATACTCTACAATAATGACAAAATGTGTATTTATTTGTATACTCTATAATAATTACCAAATGTGTATTTATTTGTATACTATATAATAATGACGAAAGGTGTATTTATTTGTATACTCTATAATAATAACTAAATTCGTATCTATTTGTATACTCGATTATAATGACAAAATGTGTATTTATTTGTATACTCTATAATAAAGACCCAAAGTGTATCTATTTGTATACTCTATAATAAAGACTAAATGTGTATTTATTTGTATACTCTATAATAATGACAAAATGTGTATTTATTTGTATACTCTATAATAATGACCCTAGGTGTATTTATTTGTATACTCTACAATAATGACCAAAGGTGTATTTATTTGTATACTCTATAATAATTACCAAAGTGTATTTATTTGTATACTCTATAATAATGACAAAATGTGTATTTATTTGTATACTCTATAATAAAGACCAAAGGTGTATTTATTTGCATACTCTATAATAATGACCAAATGTGTATTTATTTGTATACCTTATTATAATTACCAAATGTGTATTTATTTGTATACACTATAATAAAGCCCAAAGCTGTGGTTATTTGTATACTCTATAATAATGACCAAAGGTGTATTAATTTGTATACTCTATAATAATTACAAAAAGTGTATTTAATTTGTATACTCTATTATAAAGACCAAAGGTGTATTTATTTGTATACTCTATAATAAAGACTAAAGGTGTATTTATTTGTATACTCCTTAATAAAGACCACAGGTGTATTTATTTGTATACTCTATAATAATTAAAAAGGTGTATTTATTTGTATACTCTATAATAATTACAAAATGTGTATTTATTTGTATACTCTATAATAATGACCAAAGCTGTATTTATTTGTATACTCTATAATAATGACAAAATGTGTATTTATTT
Organism: Sepiola atlantica; assembly: GCA_963556195.1. Taxonomy (NCBI): domain Eukaryota; kingdom Metazoa; phylum Mollusca; class Cephalopoda; order Sepiida; family Sepiolidae; genus Sepiola; species Sepiola atlantica. Next base: position 83,434,582 of record OY744516.1, read on the forward strand.
GTATACTCTATCATAAAGACCAACGGTGTATTTATTTGTATACTCTATAATAATGACCAAAGCTGTATTTATGTGTATACTCTATAATAATGACAAAATGTGTATTTATTTGTATACTCTATAATAATGACAAAATGTGTATTTATTTGTATATTCTATAATAATGACCAAATGTGTATTTATTTGTATACTCTATAATAATGACAAAATGTGTATTTATTTGTATACTCTATAATAATGACAAAATGTGTATTTATTTGTATACTCTATAATAATGACCAAATGTGTATTTATTTGTATACTCTATAATAATGACAAAATGTGTATTTATTTGTATACTCTATAATAATGACAAAATGTGTATTTATTTGTATACTCTATAATAAAGACTAAATGTGTATTTATTTGTATACTCATTAATAATGACAAAATGTGTATTTATTTGTATACTCCATAATAATTACAAAAGGTGTATTTATATGTATACTCTACAATAATGACAAAATGTCTATTTATTTGTATACTCTATAATAAGTACCAAAGCTGTATTTATTTGTATACTCTATAATAAAGACTAAATGTGTATTTATTTGTATAATCTATAATAATGACCAAATATGTATTTATTTGTATACTCTATAATAATGACCAAAGGTGTATTTATTTGTATACTCTATAATAATGACCAAAGATTTATTTATTTGTATACTCTATAATAATGACCAAATGTGTATTTATTTGTATACTCTATAATAAAGAATAAATCTGTATTTATGTGTATACTCTATAATAATGACCAAAAGGTGTATTTATTTGTATACTCTATAAAAAAGACCAAATGTGTATTTATTTGTATACTCTATAATAATGACAAAATGTGTATTTATTTGTATACTTTATAATAAAGACAAAATGTGTATTTATTTGTATACTCTATAATAATGACTAAATGTGTATTTAATTAGTATACTCTATAATAAAGACTAAATGTCTATTTAGTTGTATACCTTATAATAATGACAAAATGTGTATTAATTTGTATACTCTGTAATAATGACAAAATGTGTATTTATTTGTATACTCTATTATAATGACAAAATGTGTATTTATTTGTATACTCTATAATAATGACAAAATGTGTATTTATTTGTATACTCAATAATAAGTTCCAAAGGTGTATTTATTTGTATACTCTATAATAATGACCAAAGGTGTATTTATTTGTATACTCTCTAATAATGACCAAAGGTTTATGTATTAGTATACTCTATAATAAAGACCAAAGGTGTATTTATTTAATACTCTATAATAAGGACCAAATGTGTATTTATTTGTATACTTTATAATAATGACAAAATGTGTATTTATTTCTATACTCTATAATAATGACAAAATGTGTATTTATTTATATACTCTATAATAATGACCAAATGTGTATTTATTTGTATACTCTATAATAATGACCAAAGCTGTATTTATTTGTATACTCTATTATAATGACAAAATGTGTATTTATTTGTATACTCTATCATAAAGACTAAATGTGTATTTATTTGTATACTCTGTAATAAAGACCAAATGTGTATTTATTTATATACTGTATAAATAATGACAAAATGTGTATTTATTTGTATACTCTAAAATAATGACCAAATGTGTATTTATTTGTATACTCTATAATAATGACAAAATGTGTATTTATTTGTATACTCTATAATAATGACAAAATGTGTATTTATTTGTATACTCTATAATAAAGACTAAATGTGTATTTATTTGTATACTCATTAATAATGACAAAATGTGTATTTATTTGTATACTCTATAATAATGACAAAATGTGTATTTATTTGTATACTCTATAATAAGTACCAATGGTGTATTTATTTGTAAACTCTATAATAATGACCAAAAGTGTATTTATTTGTATACTCTATAATAATGACCAACGGTGTATTTATTTGTATACTCTATAATAATTACAAAATGTGTATTTAATTTGTATACTCTATTATTAAGACCAAAGATGTATTTATTTGTATACTCTATAATAATGACCAAATGTTTATTTATTTGTATACTTTATAATAATGACAAGATGTGTATTTATTTGTATACTCTATAATAATGACAAAATGTGTATTTATTTGTATACTCTATAATAATGACCAAATGTGTATTTATTTGTATACTCTATAATAATGACCAAATGTGTATTTATTTGTATACTCTATAATAATGACAAAATGTGTATTTATTTGTATACTCTATAATAAAGAATAAATCTGTATTCATGTGTATACTCTATAATAATGACCAAAAGGTGTATTCATTTGTATACTCTATAAAAAAGAAAAAATGTGTATTTATTTGTATACTCTATAATAATGACAAAATGTGTATTTATTTGTATACTCTATAATAAAGACTAAATGCGTATTTAATTAGTATACTCTATAATAAAGACTAAATGTCTATTTAGTTGTATACCTTATAATAATGACAAAATGTGTATTTATTTGTATACTCTGTAATAATGACAAAATGTGTATTTATTTGTATACTCTATAATAATGACAAAATGTGTATTTATTTGTGTACTCTATAATAATGACAAAATGTGTATTTATTTTTATACTCAATAATAAGTTCCAAAGGTGTATTTATTTGTATACTCTATAATAATGACCAAAGGTGTATTTATTTGTATACTCTCTAATAATGACCAAAGGTTTATGTATTAGTATACTCTATAATAAAGACCAAAGGTGTATTTATTTTATACTCTATAATAAAGACCAAATGTGTATTTATTTGTATACTTTATAATAATGACAAAATGTGTATTTATTTGTATACTCTGTAATAATGACAAAATGTGTATTTATTTGTATACTCTATAATAATGACCAAATGTGTATTTATTTGTATACTCTATAATAATGACCAAAGCTGTATTTATTTGTATACTCTATTATAATGACAAAATGTGTATTTATTTGTATACTCTATCATAAAGACTAAATGTGTATTTATTTGTATACTCTATAATAAAGACCAAATGTGTATTTATTTGTATACTCTATAATAATGACAAAATGTGTATTTATTTGTATACTCTATAATAATGACCAAATGTGTATTTATTTGTATACTCTATAATAATGACAAAATGTGTATTTATGTTTATACTCTATAATAATGACCAAATGTGTATTTATTTGTTTACTCTATAATAATGACAAAATGTGTATTTATTTGTATACTCTATAATAAAGAATAAATCTGTATTTATGTGTATACTCTATAATAATGACCAAAGGTGTATTTTTTTTGTATACTCTATAATAAAGACTAAATGTGTATTTATTTGTATACTCTATAATAATGACAAAATGTGTATTTACTAGTGTACTCTATTATAAAGACCAAACATGGGTACTGTTCCGTGATGACGCCACTGATTTCCATGACTTCGCATCGACAACGATCGGGCATGTCGCGGAAGCGCTCGAGCACTGACTGAATAATATCATTTTTTATTTCTTTTATCTTCTACCCCCCCCCAAAAAAAACATTATTTAAAAAATAAAAATGATTTTAATCTATGTGTTTTTTTCTTAGAATGAATAAATTCAAAGAAAACACACGTAGATTAAAACAATTTTTTTTGTCTTATATTAGCGTCTGCCAGTCTTCCAGTTAGAGCTTGGCAGTTTGAATGCAGGGTTTGGCTATCACTAAGAACGGGAGCCCTAACTCCTAACCCTAAACCCTAACCCTAACCCTAATCTCTAACCCTAAACATAAATCTAACCCATTTTTTTGTCTTTGTTTTATGTTAGCAAGAAGGAAAAAAAAGAAAAACAGCGAAACAAATGAAAAAGAAAACATTGACAAACTTCCCCCCCCCCCCTCATAAAATTTTTTTTTTCTTTCCACACATTTGATTGAAAATGGTTCATTCAGTTTGTTCGGTGTTCATCTTTTTATCTATGTATTTTTTCTTTGAATATATTCGTCTTATATTATCGCCTGCAAATCTTCCATTAACGCTTGGCGTTTTCGTCTCGGCAACTCTCGAGCGCTTCCGCGACCCGCCCGATCGTTGCCGACGCGAAGTCACGGAAATTAGGCGCGTCATCTGGAACAGTACCCAAATATGTATTTATTTATATACCCAATAATAATGACCAAATGTGTATTTATTTGTATACTTTATAATAAAGACAAAATGTGTATTTATTTTGTATACTCTATAAATCGCGAACGTGCTCAATTACGTGTGCATCTAGTTTTAAATTCGAACTTACACTATACATTAGATCGATCTTCCATCGATACCTTATGTTTCACGGCAATACTAGAAAACGGTTACATTTAGTATCTTTAGTATTGTGGGCTGTTTCCATGAAACTAAACTGTTCTTTGAAATAATATATATAGCACATACCATGCGTTAGCTGAAAAAAAAAACGAACAAAAAATAAAGTACTCGATCGTAGGTTCTACAAGATCTAATATAAAGCATTATATGTTAAAAAAAGTGTCTGTTTAGTGTACCGGGGTTTCATCGGTCTGGACATGTCGTTTCTGGTCAGTCTTATATTGTCAGAGCGAATCTTCGGCACCGTTCCTAGAAATTGAAATTGTAAAACGCTCTTCTGAAACTATACCGGTTTGTTGTTTTGACGTTTAACGACCTTACATACGGCGTAGGCGGCTGTTTATTTTCTGTTCTTCTCTCCAACGTTTGTTCATTGCTTTTTGTTACCTGAAGATGTTTCGACGAAGAATCGAAAGTGCTCCTGATAGTTATGGACTATTCATTATATTTTTAATTTTGACAGAAAAAGATTATTAGGAAACTCGAAAGAATAAGAAAAATGTATAATCAAGAATTCTGTTATATTTAACAATGTTTGCTTAAATGAAAGACACACACTATATATATATATATATATATATATATATATATATATATATATATATATATATACACTAGCATAGCAGAATTACATGGCGTTGTCCGAGTATGAAATATGTTGAACCTACGTAGTACCAATTCATTAATGTATAAGGTATTATTAGCACTTAACATCCATAAAAAGGAAATGCGACGTTTTGGGGTTTTCAATTTGAAAATTATAGAAAGAAAATAATAATAATAACAATAATAATAATAATAATAATAATAATAATAATAATAATAATAATAATAATAATAATAATAATAATAATAATAATAATAAAGAAGAAGAAGAAGAAGAAGAAGAAGAAGAAGAAGAAGAAGAAGAAGAAGGAGTTAATAGCGTAAAGTAGGGGTGCAGAGCAGACCCAGAAAAGATCAGTTATGTCGTACTGAGAAATAGATTATATTTCAGTGAATGTCCCTTTACTGACACACAACCAACACAATCACGAATATTCTTGGGCCACACCCCCAAAATGAAATATCATCATAAAATGTAAATAAATAAAATAATGAAATAGGTAATATAATGTTATTGAGTGAAAGCAGGAAGACATAGGGTTCCTTATTCAAACCCGGGCAACGTTGGGCCTTTCCTGAAAACGCCATGTAGAATTGCTAGTTTCTGATCAAATAGACTATTTTACTATGAGTCTATCGAACGTCGTCACTTTTTATTAAACTATTTGATCAGTATGTTTTGGATAAGCTAGAAACTTTTCAATCAACATGAGGCATATGTTTATGTGTAATATTATCATGTTTTTAACACGAAGAACTTATTGTAAGTAGAAATTTTGGGGTGGCATATAGTTAACTGCTATCCCTGTGACAGAATCACAGGTAAATTAAGCTTCGGCCTGCTGTTGCCACATATACCAACCAAACTGTAGGGATCAGAAGAAAAGTTATAAGCTTAATGATCGACAGATACACTTTTGATGGCAATACCCGATCGGTATCCTGTGGATTTTGGCCTTTCTTATTTCAGGTATCAGAATATCACAGACCAAATACAGATAAGTAAAAACTTAAACCAAAGACTATCGAGTAAGAGTTTGGCTGCATGCATGCGTACTCGTGCATGTGACCAGCATTCTTAACAGGATAGAGAAATATTTCCTTGAAGTCAATGTTGTTTGATTTTGAATATTAATTACGCCTGTAGCCTGATTTTGTTTTTGTAATTCCCTCTGGTAAGTAATAAGTAAAAGATTTGACTGTGAGAAAATTTATAAAACCAAATGATGAAGTACTTTTCATTTTCACTTGAATATTTGACAAAATTATGAAAATTATCATCAACTAAACCCCCTAAAGTCGACAACACAAAAAGAAGATTATCTCCAAATTATCATGTTATTAACACGAAGAACTTATTGTAAGTAGAAATTTTGGGGTGGCATATAGTTAACTGCTATCCCTGTGACAGAATCACAGGTAAATTAAGCTTCGGCCTGCTGTTGCCACATATACCAACCAAACTGTAGGGATCAGAAGAAAAGTTATAAGCTTAATGATCGACAGATACACTTTTGATGGCAATACCCGATCGGTATCCTGTGGATTTTGGCCTTTCTTATTTCAGGTATCAGAATATCACAGACCAAATACAGATAAGTAAAAACTTAAACCAAAGACTATCCAGATGAAGGAATACGCTACAAAGAAAAATAAACTAGTTATGGAATCCTAGTACAAAAGCTACTACATACAGAAAGGCTGCCCGAGTCGCATGCAGAACACATGGGACACATTGGCTGACTTTCATGCAAGGAAACAGACGATTGCAAACCAAGACATATCCTTAAAAACGATGGTTTTCCGAACTAGAACTAATGGAAATAAGCGAAAAGGTAAATAAAACAACAGAACAGGAAATAAACTCCAATGAAAACTCACACATAGAAACCGGACACAACCGAAACACATTAACTGTAGAAAGCACTGATCAAGAAACAAAGGAAGGGGCAGTAGAAGTAAACATACAACCGGAAGAGGTGAACAGAATCTTCTCGCAAATCTCGGCAGAGAATATTAAATATTTAAACGATTTAGTTTATGCTGGGGCGAAACCTGTAATTACGACACTAAGCATATAAGAAAAACCTGTCCTCCAAAATGGACCGGATATGATAATAGACTGGGAATCCAAAACAATAAACGAAATAATTAATTTAAATCTGTGAATAAGGTTACAGAGATCAGAAGACGATGGAAGAGGAAAAATATGGCAGACAAAGAAAAAAAGATAAACCAAGAAACATGAAGAACTAAAGGAAAATATACTAGTAAATTGTGGAAGACTTCGAAGCTACAGGTACTACTAATTCGAACAGTGCAAAAAAAACAAAAAACAGAATCTTTGCTAATAATGAAAGCCAGTTTTACCAAAACATAAATGGAGAAAGGACAAAAACAGAGAAACCGGCCAGAGACAATATATGCGAAATACGATAAGATACCAACAGGAATGCCAAGTGGCTGAAAACACAAAGAAATTGAAGAAGGAACAGAAACTGAAATTAATGAAGAAACACTTGAGTGTTTCTTCATTAATTTCAGTTTCTGAACCCTAAGACAAATTTCAAACTGAAAAGCATCTGACCACGACAAAATACGCGAATTCTGTTTAAAAACTTTCACGAAATGGACACGGATTGAATGACGAAAGGTAGAAAAACATTAAAAACGACAGCGAGACGGGATCAACACAAATCAACTACAGAGTAATTACCTGCATACAAATCTAGTAGAAAATCTTAACGTAATTAGCGAAGACATCTACCACCCCTTAATAGCTGCGGACTAGTTTTCGAAGATCAGGATTGCCATCATACAAAGCACGTCACTGATGAAAAGAGCTTATTAAAGCCAACCCATGTGACGTCGACCAAGTCGAGGTAAGTTGCATAAACACAATTAGAAATATAGAGGGAACATCAGACGAATCCAAGGAAGCTGAAACAACGAGGATAGATATAGAGACACGCGGTGGCAGCAACGTCAGTTGGTAACACATAACATGACCGTGAAGGTTCTTGAAGACAGGGAAAGTACTGGGATCCTTTGGAGGCTTATTGTCACTCAAATTCCAGAAAAACAACAACGACTGTTACCAATGAGAACTCAATGGTAGACATCTGTTGCGAGATCGCAAAGTCACTTGCCACAATGATCGAAAGAAGCAGAGTTCTGCAAATCTGGCACTATCACTCGGACTCCGAGAACACCACCTGTTTTTGCTGCTGCTACTACTACTACTACTACTACTACTACTAATAATAATAATAATAATAATAATAATAATAATAATAATAATAATAATAATAATAATAATAATAACAACAACCATGTTCAAACGAATGAAACACGCTCATCCTCGCTATTGGGCGCATAAACCCCGATAAGCCGAAACGCCTTATCCTTTATGGTAACATCTATGACGCAAAGTATTCCTTCCGGACCGATGAAGCAAGAGTCACACGACGCATTCAAAGAGCGCTTCACTATCCAGGAAACCCTCTTGATAACATCAATATATTCTGAATAGACAATAATGTCCCTAGCAAGCATCCCCATATTCACCTTGAATAAAGTTGGTCTCCTACATACAACATATATCTCAATAACAAAATAGCCAATCCACTTATACATTGTCTAAACAAAAGCATCTTTTCAGTTCGTAGGCAATAAATTATCACTATTCTTAATATACCGACTTAGATAAACAATATAGATAAATAAAGCTCAACATTATCTATTCTTCTACTTATTCCCCCTCCTCCAAAATTACACACACACACGCATATATATTTATATTTATATAAAGTTAGGTATGTGTATATGTTTATATATCTGTATTGTATGTACAGGATTCATCCCTAAAGTAATAAACCGATCATTATGAATTTTGGAACATAGCTCCTAGGTGTAAGGGGCCGTAAAGTTGTCTAAATTTAGTTTAATTTAGTTTTATGTTAAGGTGTTAAAAAGGAGATGGAAGCACTTAGTGAAAATTCAGATACCTCTGATTTTGTTAAATTTTAACTATAAATATTCGCAAAAATTCAGTTTCTTTGGAGTATTTTAAATGTTTTTCAGAGGGCATAATATGGGCACACTCTCCCATTTGAAAATTCAAATATTTCAGATTTGCATTGAAGTTGATCCATAGTCATTAGACGGTAATTGAGCAAGATTCTCGAATTTCAATGTATTCATATTTTGTGATTAATAGCTTATTTACTACATAAACAATCTGTTTTGTCAGTGATTTACAATGAATATTGGTCCGTGTTGTCAAAAGAAAATAAATATTTTCAACGATTTCACCGATTTTTATATTTAATTTTGATCAATATTATTATATAAATAAAGAAGGGCGGATGATTTATCCTTCTCTCACACACACACACTCTCTCTCTCTCTCACACACACACACACACACACACACACACACACACACACACACACACACACACACACACACACACAGAGAATCCTAATACTGCTACGAAAATCACCAGGTAATAATTTAATAACAAATGTTATTTATATTCACGGGTGAAAAGATGATTGCTTTGTCTTTTTCGTTTTCTTTTGTATCTTTTCTTTCATTGCTAGTGGCTGACCGACATTCGACCCTGAAGAGAGAAAGACAGAGAGAGAAAAGAGAGAAAGAGAGGGAGAGAGAGAGAGAAAGAGATAAAAAAGAGAGATAGAAAGAGAGAGAGAGAAAGAGAGAGAAAGAGAGAGAAAGAGAGAGAGAAAGAGATAAAGAAAGATAGAAATAGAGAGAGAGAGAGAGAGAGAGAGAGAGAGAGAAAGTAAGAGAGAGAAAGTAAGAGAGAGAAAGAGAAACGAATGGATGAAATCCCTCCACAACCAAGACGTCGAATAAAAGAATCGAATCTCTCTCTGAAGAAAAATTGTCTCCGCGTTTTGTCTCCTGCCGAAAATAAAATTTGTCCACAGAACAAAGACTACCAGAATCGCTCACGGCCAGAGACACAACGAACCCGACGGCACCGATAGCGATCACGACCAGTGGACGACGAAAGAAACTGTAAGCTGGCTTTTTGTGCATAACATGTTCGGGTCCTAATCTGATAAACTAGAGAACAATCCTAAAAGGAAAAGATGCTTGATGAGAAAAAGAGTTTGGAAAGAATAATGCATAAAAAGAACCGTGTTTAATGTAAAATGTTTTAAAGAAAAGGTGTTAAAAAGAGAACAATGTTTTAAAAAGAACTGTGCTTAACGAGAAGTGTTTAAATAGTACCATGTTAAAAAGAGAACAATGTTTAATGTAAAATGTTTAAAAGGACTGTCAGTTTAAAGGCTTAAAATGCCTTAAAGAAATGTGTTAAAAAAGTTTGAAAACGCTTCTATTGTTTTCGTATTCCGAGAGGCGTTTAAGAGACTATTGGTTTCAAGCCGAATAAGTTCATTGAGAATGTAACAAAATGTCTTTTTGGTGCCGTGAATTATTCATACATGTTTAAAAGATATGAAGAATTTTGGATCGATTTAGTGGGACGAACCTTGGTCGGCGCTTCCGAGGGATTTTCGTATGATTTCGTATTATGATTCTGTGGGAAGCGTTGGCTACGAGGTGTCGTCAGACACCTCGTGGCCAACCATGTAATGTAACAGAAATCCATTTTGGTGACCGTGACCAGTTGTTTAAGCGAGAACTGCCACGGCCCATTCCCGGGACGGTATGTAACACAAGCACAAATAACTATCACCGTTTTATCCGTAAGATTTCACATTAAAAACAAAAACAAATAATATTATTAATAATTTAGAGAGAAACACACATCACATATTTAAGAATATTCCGACGTCGTACTAACGAAAATGTGATAACGCGCGCTGACGTCATGCCAAATAAATTTGAAAAATACCGATAGAATTCAATTCCCAACTTTAACTTGCATTCAAATATATATATTAATGTATGGGATAATAATACGCTTCTAAAGATCAGGTTTACGATAGAACTGCAGCAAAGTTAAGAGAAGCTCCTTTATATATATTTGGTATAAAGCGTTTGATTTATACATTTGCAGACATGTTTCAATTCTACCTAGAAACCATCTGAACTTCACAGGCCACCGTTTAATATGGATGCGAAAGATGATAGGCAACGTCTTGTAAAAAGTAACACGTGATTAGGAAAATATACGGCGCTATTTATTATTGAGCACTTTAATATAAACACAGTAAGGTTTATGCCATAGTCTTACTTGGATTATATATATATATATATATATATATATATATATATATATATATATATATATATATATATATATATATAATGAAGGAGAATGGAAAGGAATTAGAGAAAGCAAAAGCCAAATCAAAATTCAATTCAAAAGTTCAAAGCAAGGTATATTCCGCAAAAAGGCAATTTATTCAAGTTAAATTTTCCTTAAGCCAGGCTTTTCAAAGATCAAAATCTTATCATCAGAGGAAGTCGCTGGGATAGATAAGTTGGCCATGGCCAAGATTTAAAATTTGAAAAAATGAAATAAAATAAAAGTTGTAGGGAAAGAAACGTAGGGCAAAACTGTGCCAGGGTGCAAGCAAATGTCCGATTGCCAAAAAGTCCGGTGTCGAAGGGTCCAGCGGAGAGGATACGATGTAGATAGGTAGGTTGTTGATGAATTTTCCCAACATTACTAAGTCTGCTCTCGATTTAAGTAATTGAAATTTTCCTTAAGTTATATATAAGTTATATATAAAGAAAAAAATAAGCAACAAATAAATGTTACCAAAGGCAACATAAATTATTATTCTACCTACCTGTATAAGTTTATTTGTTTATTTTATTATTTATTTTGATAAATGATTTTTTTTTATAAAAATAAACAATCAAATAAACAAATAAACTTATACAGGTAGAAGAATAATTTATGTTGCCTTTGGTAACATTTACTTGTTAAAAATGTGCTTTACTTTACTTTATGAAGAAAAACTTCGGTAATGTTAAAATATACAGAAAATCACTGGATTTAAACAGTTTCTATTTTAAAATGTTCTTTCAATGAAATCATAAAATAAGTCGTAATTTTGAAGAGTTCACTCCTAATCGAATCAACCGGAAGTAAAAATTAATTTTATCGTTATTTTAAAATATATTGTCGCTTAATAAAGTTTTAAATTATACAAAAAAATCAATCAGGCAAAGATTAATTAAAAACAAACAAAAAAAATCAATCAGGCAAAGTTTTAAATTATAAATAAAATTTCGTTTGATAAAGTTTTAAATAATACAAAAAAAAAATTTAAATAATAAAAAAAAATGTAATTTATAGTTAAATAAACACGAGCCGGCAAAATAACGTAAGACTCATTATTGTGCCGGGCGTCACTGTATGTTTAACAATTTAGTTAAATATACATGAACCGGCAAAATAACGCAGGAATCGTTATTTTGCCGGGACCGGCAATATAGCCTATTCGTAGATTTTTAGGATAAAGAAATATATCTAATCTACTTTCGGTTCTAAAAAAACAACAAATTAGTCAGAGATTTTAATTATTTGCTTTTTAAAATTAAAATGTAAGATATTTTTTGATTTAATTAAGTTTAATCGGTGTAATTGTAAAATAGGGACCGCTGTTTTCTTTCGCTCATTTCGCTTGGTATTCGCCCAAATTTTGGATGAAACTGATTGTTGGTTTTAATTGTATTTTTGGTCCTGAAATAAAATTCTCATTTACTTTTTAAAGTGTTGAGAATCTAACTTTAATTCCAGGTTTTAATCGCTGGCGGCCATGTTGGTTTTATTGTTTTTTTCCTTGGACTAAAGATATTTTTCCTTGGACTAAATATATTTTTTCCTTGGACTAAAGATATTTTTACTGCGTTAACATTTTATCACATACAAAAAACAAACTTTGAACATTCTATTTACAAAATAAGTTTTAACGGAATTTAACGAATTTAAAAGCAAACATGAAAATGTAAAAACATACTAGTCGTGAATTTAAGAATAACAAAATGTCGCCGAAAAAACGACGGGTAAAAATGTGGCATAAAAGTTTAATTTGATATATGCTAAAAAATAAATTCGAATTTTTGTCAGGACAAGTGTACCATTTCACACCAAAAATCGATTTTATCGAACATTTAGGTTAATACCGAGCGAAATGGGCGAGAAAATCCAACGGCCCCTATAGTATAATTGAACAAACAATTCTTTATTTAAAAACACGAATTAAAAAAAAATTAACTTATGTAATCAATCAGCAATAAACATCCTTGTTATAAATACAAAAAAAGTTCAAATCTATAAAAAAATAACTTCCAAGACATCTATAGACTCACTGGCGCATTTACAGACATTTGGTCCCATCAAAAATTTAACATGTTCATGTAAAATAAAAATCTGAGAGCTTCAAATCGTCTGTTTTCATGGTAACTCTTTCGTTCTTTCCCCCTCTCTCCCTTTCTCTCCTTCTTCCTCTCCTTATCTCTCTCTCTCTCTCTCCCTATCTCATATACATTTACCAGAGATATCATTTAAAAAAATAACTCAGAGTAAACTCTGAGACTTTTTTTCCTTTTTATTGCTGAATAAAAAACTAATGTTTAAAAAAGTACTCAAATAATTTTGGAGTGAGCGATAAAACCACCGCTCGCTAGTCCCAAATGGAGTTGCTCCCGCTCCACTCCCGCTGAATATAAAATGAGCCCTCCTCTCCTTCGCTCCAGCAAAAAAGAGGCGTGCTTCTGGAGCACGTTCCTTATTGGAGGGCTCCGTAAAGCCCTATATATATATATATATATATATATATATATATATATATATATATATATATATGCATATATGCGTGTGTGTGCGTGTGTGATCAGAAAATCGTAGAATAAATAAAAAGATAAGTTAAAAAGATTTTTACTCTTATTTGTTTTAAATTTGTCTGAAATAATTTAAAGTTTCCGCAAGAAATGAACAGAGTTAAAAGTTTGATTTTCTTTTGTCAAAATTCTAATTACAAAAACGTACGCATCTCCGCCCCCCCTCTCTCTCTTTCTCTCTCTCTCTCTCTCTCTCTCTATATATATATATATATATATATATATATATATATATATATATATATATATATGCGTATGTGTGTGTATGTTCGCATATACACTCGTGTGTGTTTGTGTGTATGTGTGTATGCATGCTAGCTTTGGTTTTTTCGTTTCAAGCCATGTCCCTGGTGGATGACATTTGAAACGTTTCCCCAAGACGTTATTCGAGACCGGCAACAGGAAAGGTCCCACCCATAATTACCATTTTCTACCAACATGAAGCAAACCCGCTTTGATACTAATTCTGCACACATGCTTTCACGGCCAAGACGTATTTATTTCAATCACAAAAGTGAAAATTATAATACGAATTTAAATAATTGTAGAATCAAAGCAATTGTCCATTAATGAAATAGTGTTAAACAGCTTGTGTAATATATAAAGCAATAACAATATTTATAATGAAGAAAAAGTATATATATAGGATCTACAGAAAATCTATTTAACTTAGATATAGTTAACAGATGACGACATTTGAAAATGAAAGCTATAAAAATAGTACTACATTACCTAAATATAGATGGGAACATAAAAATAAAATATTAATATTAATATTAATTAGGAAATCTTAAATGTAGCACCTTATTATAATATAAATGGTAGGAACTGTAAGTTATGTTTTAAGGGTATATATGAAATGATAAACTTCAAAAGCCAATTTATCTAAACATGCGCGTATTTCTGCAAAAAAAACGTTCAGAATTGTTTTTTGCGTGATACATTGACTCGTTGCTGTTTCGTCAGCCATTATGCACGCACAGTTTCAAATAATAAAATGTGTTGTCATTTAAAATTTAATTGTCATTAGGATGATTAATGTGCTGTTTGGGAAGTTTAGAAAATGAGTTTAAAAATAAATCTTCACAATTTCCTGGACGCAATGCAATAAAAATTAATACATAAAATTGTATTGTAAGTAAAACAGCTGCGCACACTTTTATTTTGGATTAAAAAAACTGGAACATCTGTACAGAACGAAACAAGTGGCCGCCTAAATCTATAAATAGTATATTGAAGAGGCAAGACAATTATACAAGCGTTCAACCCTTTTCAACTACACACACGATGATGGGACATTTCATAGTTTGAGCTTGCAAGAAGATTATCTATAACTAGTAAAATATATGCTCATTCTGGTATTTTTGTTAGCTTCGTATGATGGTATCATGACGAACAAACATATACTACACTAACTCCCAAAGGAGGAGGTAATGCTTGCGAAGATGGTCTCATGACAACAGAACAGATACTACACTACTCTCAAAGGAGGATGCAATACTTCGAATTGTGGTCTCATGACAACAGTACAGATACTACATTACTCCACCAAAACAAGGAGTTAATGTCTGGGAGGATGGTATCATGACCACAGAACATATACTACACTACTCCCCAAAAAGAGGGGGCAATGCCTGAGAGGATAGTGTAATTATCACAGAACAGATACTACAGTACTCTCCTAAAAGGAGGAGGTAATGCCTGGGAGGATAGTTACATGATCATAGAACAGATTACTATACTACCTTCACAAAAAACCCTGGAAGGATGGGATCACGACAAACGAACATATACTACACTACTCTCAAAGAAGAGAGTAATGCCTGAGAGATGGTCTCATGACAACAAACAAACAGATACCCCTGAATTAAGGGTTGAAAAATAGTACATTAGTCTGAAACAGTATAGTAAACTGAATTTAGGGTTGAAAAATAGTACATTAGTCTGAAACAGTATAGTAAACTGAATTTAGGGTTGACAAATAGTACATTAGTCTGAAACAGTATAGTAAACTGAATTTAGGGTTGACAAATAGTACATTAGTCTGAAACAGTATAGTAAACTGAATTTAGGGTTGAAAAATAGTACATTAGTCCGAAACAGTATAGTAAAGTGAATTAAGGGTTGACAAATAGTACATTAGTCTGAAACAGTATAGTAAACTGAATTTAGGGTTGAAAAATAGTACATTAGTCTGAAACAGTATAGTAAACTGAATTTAGGGTTGAAAAATAGTACATTAGTCTGAAACAGTATAGTAAACTGAATTTAGGGTTGAAAAAGAGTACATTAGTCTGAAACAGTATAGTAAACTGAATTTAGGTTTGAAAAATAGTACATTACTCTGAAACAGTATAGTAAACTGAATTTAGGGTTGAAAAATAGTACATTAGTCTGAAACAGTATAGTAAACTGAATTTAGGGTTAAAAAATAGTACATTAGTCTGAAACAGTATAGTAAACTGAATTTAGGGTTGAAAAATAGTACATTAGTCCGAAACAGTATAGTAAACTGAATTAAGGGTTGACAAATAGTACATTAGTCTGAAACAGTATAGTAAACTGAATTTAGGGTTGAAAAATAGTACATTAGTCTGAAACAGTATAGTAAACTGAATTTAGGGTTGAAAAATAGTACATTAGTCTAAAACAGTATAGTAAACTGAATTTAGGGTTAAAAAATAGTACATTAGTCTGAAACAGTATAGTAAACTGAATTTAGGGTTGAAAAATAGTACATTAGTCCGAAACAGTATAGTAAACTGAATTAAGGGTTGACAAATAGTACATTAGTCTGAAACAGTATAGTAAACTGAATTTATGGTTGAAAAATAGTACATTAGTCTGAAACAGTATAGTAAACTGAATTTAGGGTTAAAAAATAGTACGTTAGTCTGAAACAGTCTACGAAACTGAATTTAGGGTTGAAAAATAGTACATTAGTCTGAAACAGTATAGTAAACTGAATTTAGGGTTGAAAAAGAGTACATTAGTCTGAAACAGTATAGTAAACTGAATTAAGGGTTGACACATAGTACATTAGTCTGAAACAGTATAGTAAACAAAATTTAGGGTTGAAAAATAGTACATTAGTCTGAAACAGTATAGTAAACTGAATTTAGAGTTAAAAAATAGTACATTACTCTGAAACAGTATAGTAAAATTAATTTATGGTTAAAAATTAGTACATTAGTCTGAAACAGTATTGTAAACTGAATTTAGGGTTGAAAAATAGTACATTAGTCTGAAACAGTATAGTAAACTGAATTTAGGGTTGACAAATAGTACATTAGTCTGAAACAGTATAGTAAACTAGATTTAGGGTTGAAAAATAGTACATTAGTCTGAAACAGTATAGTAAACTGAATTTAGGGTTGAAAAATAGTACATTAGTCCGAAACAGTATAGTAAACTGAATTAAGGGTTGACAAATAGTACATTAGTCTGAAACAGTATAGTAAACTGAATTTAGGGTTGAAAAATAGTACATTAGTCTGAAACAGTATAGTAAACTAAATTTAGGGTTGAAAAATAGTACATTAGTCTGGAACAGTATAGTAAACTGAATTTAGGGTTAAAAAATAGTACATTAGTCTGAAACAGTCTAGTAAACTGAATTTAGGGTTGAAAAATAGTACATTAGTCTGAAACAGTATAGTAAACTGAATTTAGGGTTGAAAAAGAGTACATTAGTCTGAAACAGTATAGTAAACTGAATTAAGGGTTGACAAATAGTACATTAGTCTGAAACAGTATAGTAAACTGAATTTAGGGTTAAAAAATAGTACATTAGTCTGAAACAGTATAGTAAACTAGATTTAGGGTTGAAAAATCGTACATTAGTCTGAAACAGTATAGTAAACTGAATTAAGGGTTGACAAATTGTACATTAGTCTGAAACAGTATAGTAAACTGAATTTAGGGTTGACAAATAGTACATTAGTCTGAAACAGTATAGTAAACTGAATTTAGGGTTGAAAAATAGTACATTAGTCCGAAACAGTATAGTAAAGTGAATTAAGGGTTGACAAATAGTACATTAGTCTGAAACAGTATAGTAAACTGAATTTAGGGTTGAAAAAGAGTACATTAGTCTGAAACAGTATAGTAAACTGAATTAAGGGTTGACAAATAGTACATTAGTCTGAAACAGTATAGTAAACTGAATTTAGGGTTGACAAATAGTACATTAGTCTGAAACAGTATAGTAAACTGAATTTAGGGTTGAAAAATAGTACATTAGTCCGAAACAGTATAGTAAAGTGAATTAAGGGTTGACAAATAGTACATTAGTCTGAAACAGTATAGTAAACTGAATTTAGGGTTGAAAAATAGTACATTAGTCTGAAACAGTATAGTAAACTGAATTAAGGGTTGACAAATAGTACATTAGTCTGAAACAGTATAGTAAACTGAATTTAGGGTTGACAAATAGTACATTAGTCTAAAACAGTATAGTAAACTGAATTTAGGTTTGAAAAATAGTACATTACTCTGAAACAGTATAGTAAACTGAATTTAGGGTTGAAAAATAGTACATTAGTCTGAAACAGTATAGTAAACTGAATTTAGGGTTAAAAAATAGTACATTAGTCTGAAACAGTATAGTAAACTGAATTTAGGGTTGAAAAATAGTACATTAGTCCGAAACAGTATAGTAAACTGAATTAAGGGTTGACAAATAGTACATTAGTCTGAAACAGTATAGTAAACTGAATTTAGGGTTGAAAAATAGTACATTAGTCTGAAACAGTATAGTAAACTGAATTTAGGGTTAAAAAATAGTACGTTAGTCTGAAACAGTCTAGGAAACTGAATTTAGGGTTGAAAAATAGTACATTAGTCTGAAACAGTATAGTAAACTGAATTTAGGGTTGAAAAAGAGTACATTAGTCTGAAACAGTATAGTAAACTGAATTAAGGGTTGACAAATAGTACATTAGTCTGAAACAGTATAGTAAACAAAATTTAGGGTTGAAAAATAGTACATTAGTCTGAAACAGTATAGTAAACTGAATTTAGGGTTAAAAAATAGTACATTAGTCTGAAACAGTATAGTAAACTGAATTTAGGTTGAAAAATAGTACATTAGTCCGAAACAGTATAGTGAACTGAATTAAGGGTTGACAAATAGTACATTAGTCTGAAACAGTATAGTAAACTGAATTTAGGTTGAAAAATAGTACATTAGTCTGAAACAGTATAGTAAACTGAATTTAGGGTTAAAAAATAGTACGTTAGTCTGAAACAGTCTAGTAAACTGAATTTAGGGTTGAAAAAAAGTACATTAGTCTGAAACAGTATAGTAAACTGAATTTAGGGTTGAAAAAGAGTACATTAGTCTGAAACAGTATAGTAAACTGAATTAAGGGTTGACAAATAGTACATTAGTCTGAAACAGTATAGTAAACTGAATTTAGGGTTGAAAAATAGTACATTAGTCTGAAACAGTATAGTAAACTAGATTTAGGGTTGAAAAATAGTACATTAGTCTGAAACAGTATAGTAAACTGAATTTAGGGTTGAAAAATAGTACATTAGTCCGAAACAGTATAGTAAACTGAATTAAGGGTTGACAAATAGTACATTAGTCTGAAACAGTATAGTAAACTGAATTTAGGGTTGAAAAATAGTACATTAGTCTGAAACAGTATAGTAAACTAAATTTAGGGTTGAAAAATAGTACATTAGTCTGAAACAGTATAGTAAACTGAATTTAGGTTTGAAAAATGGTACATTTGTCTGAAACAGTAAAGTAAACTAACTTTATGGTTGAAAAATAGTACATTAGTCTGAAACAGTATAGTAAACTGAATTGAGCATTAAAAATAGTACATTAGTCTGAAACAGTATAGTAAACTGAATTTAGGGTTGGAAAATCGTACATTAGTCTGGAACAGTATAGGAAACTGAATTTAGGGTTAAAAAATAGTACGTTAGTCTGAAACAGTCTAGTAAACTGAATTTAGGGTTGAAAAATAGTACATTAGTCTGAAACAGTATAGTAAACTGAATTTAGGGTTGAAAAAGAGTACATTAGTCTGAAACAGTATAGTAAACTAAATTAAGGGTTGACAAATAGTACATTAGTCTGAAACAGTATAGTAAACTGAATTTAGGGTTGAAAAATAGTACATTAGTCTGAAACAGTATAGTAAACTGAATTTAGGGTTGAAAAATAGTACATTAGTCCGAAACAGTATAGTAAACTGAATTAAGGGTTGACAAATAGTACATTAGTCTGAAACAGTATAGTAAACTGAATTTAGGTTGAAAAATATTACATTAGTCTGAAACAGTATAGTAAACTGAATTTAGGGTTAAAAAATAGTACGTTAGTCTGAAACAGTCTAGTAAACTGAATTTAGGGTTGAAAAAAAGTACATTAGTCTGAAACAGTATAGTAAACTGAATTTAGGGTTGAAAAAGAGTACATTAGTCTGAAACAGTATAGTAAACTGAATTAAGGGTTGACAAATAGTACATTAGTCTGAAACAGTATAGTAAACTGAATTTAGGGTTGAAAAATAGTACATTAGTCTGAAACAGTATAGTAAACTAGATTTAGGGTTGAAAAATAGTACATTAGTCTGAAACAGTATAGTAAACTGAATTTAGGGTTGAAAAATAGTACATTAGTCTGAAACAGTATAGTAAACTGAATTTAGGGTTGAAAAATAGTACATTAGTCTGAAACAGTATAGTATCAAAATTTAGGGTTGACAAATAGTACATTAGTCTAAAACAGTATAGTAAACTGAATTTAGGGTTGAAAAATAGTACATTAGTCTGAAACAGTATAGTAAACTAAATTAAGGGTTGAAAAATAGTACATTAGTCTGAAACAGTATAGTAAACTGAATTTAGGGTTGAAAAATAGTACATTAATCTGAAACAGTATAGTAAACTGAATTTAGGGTTGAAAAATAGTACATTAGTCTGAAACAGTATAGTAAACTGAATTTAGGGTTGACAAATAGTACATTAGTCTAAAACAGTATAGTAAACTGAATTTAGGGTTGAAAAATAGTACATTAGTCTAAAACAGTATAGTAAACTGAATTTAGGGTTGAAAAATAGTACATTAGTCTGAAACAGTATAGTAAACTGAATTAAGGGTTGACAAATAGTACATTTGTCTGAAACAGTAAAGTAAACTAAATTTATGGTTGAAAAATAGTACATTAGTCTGAAACAGTATAGTAAACTGAATTGAGCATTAAAAATAGTACATTAGTCTGAAACAGTATAGTAAACTGAATTTAGGGTTGAAAAATAGTACATTAGTCTGAAACAGTATAGTAAACTGAATTTAGGGTTGAAAAATAGTACATTAGTCTGAAACAGTATAGTAAACTGAATTTAGGGTTGAAAAATAGTACATTAGTCTGAAACAGTATAGTAAACTGAATTTAGGGTTGAAAAATAGTACATTAGTCTGAAAAAGTAAAGTAAACTGAATTGAGCATTAAAAAATAGTATATAAGTCTGAAACAGTATAGTAAACTGCATTTAGGTTTGAAAAATAGTACATTAGTCTGAAACAGTATAGTAAACTAAATTTATGGTTTAAAAATAGTACATTATTCTGAAACAGTATAGTAAACTAAATTGAGCATTTAAAATAGTACATTAGTCTAAAACAGTATAGTAAACTGAATTTAGAGTGGAAAAATAGTACATTAGTCTGAAACAGAATAGTCAACTAAATCTTTGGTTGAAAACAGTACATTAGTCTGAAACAGTATAGTAAACAAAATTTAGGGTTGACAAATAGTACATTAGTCTAAAACAGTATAGTAAACTGAATTTAGGGTTGAAAAATAGTACATTAGTCTAGAACAGTATAGTAAACTGAATTTAGGGTTGAAAAATAGTACATTAGTCCGAAACAGTATAGTAAACTGAATTTAGGTTTGAAAAATAGTACATTTGTCTGAAACAGTAAAGTAAACTAAATTTATGGTTGAAAAATAGTACATTAGTCTGAAACAGTATAGTAAACTGAATTGAGCATTAAAAATAGTACATTAGTCTGAAACAGTATAGTAAACTGAATTTAGGGTTGAAAAATAGTACATTAGTCTGAAACAGTATAGTAAAGTGAATTCAGGGTTGAAAAATAGTACATTAGTCTGAAACAGTATAGTAAACTGAATTTAGGGTTGAAAAATAGTACATTAGTCTGAAAAAGTAAAGTAAACTGAATTGAGCATTAAAAAATAGTATGTAAGTCTGAAACAGTATAGTAAACTGCATTTAGGTTTGAAAAATAGTACATTAGACTGAAACAGTATAGTAAACTAAATTTATGGTTGAAAAATAGTACATTAGTCTGAAACAGTATAGTAAACTAAATTGAGCATTTAAAATAGTACATTAGTCTAAAACAGTATAGTAAAATGAATTTAGAATGGAAAAATAGTACATTAGTCTGAAACAGAATAGTCAACTAAATTTTTGGTTGAAAACAGTACATTAGTCTGAAACAGTATAGTAAACTGAATTTAGGGTTGAAAAATAGTACATTAGTCTGAAACAGTATAGTTAACTGAATTTAGGGTTGAAAAATAGTACATTAGTCTGAAACAGTATAGTAAACAAAATTTAGGGTTGACAAATAGTACATTAGTCTAAAACAGTATAGTAAACTGAATTTAGGGTTGAAAAATAGTACATTAGTCTGAAACAGTATAGTAAACTGAATTTAGGGTTGAAAAATAGTACATTAGTCTGAAACAGTATAGTAAACTGAATTTAGGTTTGAAAAATAGTACATTTGTCTGAAACAGTAAAGTAAACTAAATTTATGGTTGAAAAATAGTACATTAGTCTGAAACAGTATAGTAAACTGAATTGAGCATTAAAAATAGTACATTAGTCTGAAACAGTATAGTAAACTGAATTTAGGGTTGAAAAATAGTACATTAGTCTGAAACAGTATAGTAAACTGAATTTAGTGTTGAAAAATAGTACATTAGTCTGAAACAGTAAAGTAAACTGAATTGAGCATTAAAAAATAGTATGTAAGTCTGAA
Source organism: Sepiola atlantica (assembly GCA_963556195.1). NCBI lineage: Eukaryota > Metazoa > Mollusca > Cephalopoda > Sepiida > Sepiolidae > Sepiola > Sepiola atlantica. Next base: position 83,457,466 of record OY744516.1, read on the forward strand.
ACAGTATAGTAAACTGCATTTAGGTTTGAAAAATAGTACATTAGTCTGAAACAGTATAGTAAACTAAATTTATGTTTGAAAAATAGTACATTAGTCCGAAACAGTATAGTAAACTAAATTGAGCATTTTAAATAGTACATTAGTCTGAAACAGTATAGTAAACTGAATTTAGAGTTGAAAAATAGTACATTAGTCTGAAACAGAATAGTCAACTTAATTTATGGTTGAAAAATAGTACATTAGTCTGAAACAGTATAGTAAACTGAATTTAGGGTTGAAAAATAGTACATTAGTCTGAAACAGTATAGTAAACTGAATTTAGAGTTAAAAAATAGTACATTACTCTGAAACAGTATAGTAAAATTAATTTATGGTTAAAAATTAGTACATTAGTCTGAAACAGTATAGTAAACTGAATTTAGGGTTGAAAAATAGTACATTAGTCTATAACAGTATAGTAAACTGAATTTAGGGTTGACAAATAGTACATTAGTCTGAAACAGTATAGTAAACTGAATTTAGTGTGGAAAAATAGTACATTAGTCTGAAACAGTATAGTAAACTGAATTTAGGGTTGAAAAATAGTACATTAGTCTGAAACAGTATGTAAACTGAATTTAGGGTTGAAAAATAGTACATTAGTCTGAAACAGTATAGTAAACTGAATTTAGTATTAAAAAATTGTATGTAAGTCTGAAACAGTATACTAAACTGAATTTAGGGTTGAAAAATAGTACATTAGTCTGAAACAGTATAGTTAACTAAATTTATGGTTGAAAAATAGTACATTAGTCTGAAACAGTATAGTAAACTGAATTGAGCATTAAAAATAGTACATTGGTCTGACACAGTATAGTAAACTGAATTTAGGGTTGAAAAATAGTACATTAGTCTGAAACAGTATAGTCAACTAAATTTAGGGTTGAAAAATAGTACATTAGTCTGAAACAGTATAGTAAACTGAATTTAGCATTAAAAATAGTACATTAGTCTGAAACAGTATAGTAAACTGAATTTATGGTTGAAAAATAGTACATTCGTCTGAAACAGTATAGTAAACTGAATTTAGGTTTGAAAAATAGTACATTAGTCTGAAACAGTATAGTAAACTGAATTTAGGGTTGACAAATAGTACATTAGTCTGAAACAGTATAGTAAACTGAATTTAGGGTGGAAAAATAGTACATTAGTCTGAAACAGTATAGTAAACTGAATTTAGGATCGAAAAATAGTACATTAGTCTGAAACAGTATAGTAAACTGAATTAAGGGTAGACAAATAGTATGTAAGTCTGAAACAGTATAGTAAACTGAATTTAGGGTTGAAAAATAGTACATTAGTCTGAAACAGTATAGTAAACAAAATTTATGGTTGAAAAATAGTACATTAGTCTGAAACAGTATAGTAAACTGAATTGAGCATTAAAAATAGTACATTAGTCTGAAACAGTATAGTAAACTGAATTTAGGGTTAAAAAATAGTACATTAGTCTGAAACAGTATAGTAAACTGAATTTAGGGTTGAAAAATAGTACATTAGTCTGAAACAGTATAGTAAACTGAATTTAGGGTTGAAAAATAGTACATTAGTCTGAAACAGTATAGTAAACTGAATTTAGGGTTGAAAAATAGTACATTAGTCTGAAACAGTATAGTAAACTGAATTTAGGGTTGACAAATAGTACATTAGTCTGAAACAGTCTAGTAAACTGAATTTAGGGTTGACAAATAGTACATTAGTCTGAAACAGTATAGTAAACTGAATTTAGGGTTGAAAAATAGTACATTCGTCTGAAACAGTATAGTAAACTGAATTGAGCATTAAAAATAGTACATTAGTCTGAAACAGTATAGTAAACTGAATTTAGGGTTGAAAAATAGTACATTAGTCTGAAACAGTATAGTAAACGGAATTTAGGGTTGAAAAATAGTACATTAGTCTGAAACAGTATAGTAAACTGAATTTAGGGTTGAAAAATAGTACATTAGTCTGAAACAGTATAGTAAACTGAATTTAGGGTTGAAAAATAGTACATTAGTCTGAAACAGTATAGTAAACTGAATTTAGGGTTGACAAATAGTACATTAGTCTGAAACAGTATAGTAAACTGAATTTAGGGTGGAAAAATAGTACATTAGTCTGAAACAGTCTAGTAAACTGAATTTAGGGTTGAAAAATAGTACATTAGTCTGAAACAGTATAGTAAACTGAATTTAGGTTTGATAAATAGTACATTAGTCTGAAACAGTATAGTAAACTGAATTGAGCATTAAAAATTAGTATGTTATTCTGAAACAGTATAGTAAACTGAATTGAGCATTAAAAAATAGTATGTTAGTCTGAAACAGTATAGTGAACTGAATTGAGCATTAAAAAATCGTACGGTTGTCTGAAACAGTCTAGTAAACTGAATTGAGCATTACAAGATAGTACACTAGTATAATTTAATAGCAGTAGTATGTTTCGGAATTTTTTAGATGAGTATCAATAATTTGTATTATTTGGATCATTCGGACTGCTGTTCTCATCTTAGATGTTAGTCTCACAACGTTTCGGCTGATGTACCCTTCCGACCTTCTTCAGGTGCGTATTGTTGAACTCGAGAATCTTTCTGCCAAACTCGGGAATCTGTACGAAATTTCGAACGGAACCCTTTATTTAATCTACGGGGGTTCTATGGTCGGGTAGAAGTCGTAATTTTATTCTTAGTATTGCTCGTACTGAGAATTGAACTGTCACTTGGAATTGATTATCATTTGCGCCAATTGAGAGAAAAGGCAAAAAAAGGAAGGAGTCAATGAGCGAAACAAAAATGAAAGCTAAACACTCCCGGACAACACCGTGTAGATAGAGCTAGTTATTATCTATATAATCGCCCGCCATCTTTCATATAAACTTTCTCACCAACATTAAAAAAATTAGTACTGATGATTCCCATCTAGAAGATTACTATAAACCAATCCCCTTTCTTTTCGCTTTTCTTTCCTTTCTTTTTCCTTTTCCTGTCAATTGTATTTCCTTATTCATTGGCAATGCTATCTCGATGGGAAAACATCTTTTTTATTACTGAGTTTCGTAGGTAAGTTATTAATGATTTTTTTCAAATAACACTTTGAAATTGCAAGGCTTACATCGTTGATTTTTTCTTCTTATACATTTATTTATTTATTTTATTATATATCAATTTAATTGTTCAAAGTAAGCAGTTCTATGAGTCAAAATTGAAACACTACAATCTTTAAATTTATATACGTAGGTGACAGTGACTAAGTGGTTAACGACACGGTCTGATAACCTGGGTGTGCCAAGTTCGAATCCAATTTGTGCCACAGAAACACCTTCACTTATGATGTTGACAATCTTTACGTGGCCTCTCCCGTAAGTATCCGATGTCTTTCTACAAAAAAATGTAACTCGAAAGGTACCGTGGAAACCGATGCTAACAATAGAATCATCTGATTTATAAAAAATAAATGAATAAGTTATTTAAAATTAAATTATGACGATAAATGTAAGCGATGCAAGATTCGTGAGTATTTGTTCATTGTTCATAATTCAGATCCCATCTTTGGCTTTTAGAGTTTTAACTCTTAGAACTCTTCACTGACTTCACCTCAAAAATCAAAACGAGACTTCATCCTCTTCCTCTTCTTCAGCGTGCAGTTCAAACGTCTAAAAACAGCTAATAAAATCATGAAGTGAGTACTTCGTGTCAATATATGAATTTAGTAATTTTATCTGATATTGAAGGATGTTTCATTTTTAATGTTTACAGACATAGTAGTGATGAGATAAATATCAGGCGAATCTATGGAATAGAATAGTAAGTGTAGATCTGATATTCGAATGAAATAATTGAGTATCTTACAATATACATAGTCTAATATGTAAATACTATTCTTTTTATTTGTACATCATCATCATCATCATCATCATCATCATCTTTTTTAATTCTTAAAATAAAAGTAAAACGTCGTCTTTGTGGTTTATTCAGGAGCGCGATATTATTTCAAAACTTCGTAATACAAAATTGGATGCATAGTAAAATATTACTCCCCAAAAGTTGGGCTTGATCTTCGCGTAGGACTTTGTGTGCATTGTTTTCTCGGACAGAGAGACAGAAAGATAAATAGAAAGATGGATAGAAAAAAAGAGACTTTACATTTAATTTAGATGACAAAATAAGAATATTAGATTTAAGTTGTAAGCATTTACTTTGTTGCCGTACTATTCTAAATAATCTTTTTCAACTGCCAAAATAAAAAGGCTTACATTCGGAACATCAGGAAGTTTCATCGGATGTCCTGTGTGTGTTGGCAGGCCAAGAGCACGCTCAAGGTATTCCCTTGAATAATGGCGATGGAGAGACATTCGTAGAGCCAAGTCAATTCACGATAGTTCCCAGTGTGGTGCGTCATCAATAGACCTAGACGGTTGAGGAAGTACTGCGTGACGGGATCAATAGCTCCACTTGTCTATACGACCATCGGTTGGGAAACAAATCTGTGTTTCCCTATGATTTGGCCGATTCCTTTAACGATTTTCGTCGAGTGCGCTTTCCGATTCCGTTAATGTAATGAACAATATCAAAATTAACCTGCTGATACATATTGAAAACACAAGGAAAACATAATGAAAACGTTATTAAGCGACCCAAAATAAAAACGTTTTGAATGGAAATGGGAGGCACTAAAATGTGCCACAATTTTAATTGAATAGATGAACAAATTCAACTTAACCAGCGATCCTATCCCCATCCCATGATTAGGGCTCAGTTGGCATTTATTACGACTGCTCATTGGCAGGAAGCTGAAAGAAAAGACTGTAAACTGCGCATCTTTATTGCAACCTACTTAAAATATCCGATGGAAGATGTCGTAGTTGTCGTAAGTATTATTAGCTTATTCGGAAAGTTCGTGACGATGTTCATGTTTCGACACGTTAGAACATTTCAAATTATTGACAGATATACTTACACACTTGCATTACCGGTTAGAACATACTTCAAGCTATCTCTTGATAAATAAAGTTAAAAATTATTTAACTTGTGCTAATTTTGGAGCCTTTGATAATAAAAGATCGTAAGACCGATTTTATGTACCTGATGCTTTTCTTATTTCCATAAAGGCAAAAATGTCGCTCAAACAACAAAAAGAACTAATAAAAGCATGAAGTGAGCGAGGTTTCCCCTCTTTTAGAAAACAACTTTCGCTTATTCTACAGATTGAGAGTGCGCATGTGTCAAGGTCACACACAAACATTGCTTATAAGTGGCTCAATACGAAAGATGCCTTCGAACTTCAAGATGTTATCGGTAAGTTTTTTTGGTTTTTTTTAAAAACATATTTCACCCCAAACAAGGAAGTAAGGGGTTACTGAGAATTAGGGTGTTAGGGTTAGGGGGGGGGCATCCTAAGTTGGGAACAGTCTAGCAAGATGTCTGTTTACATTAGTTGTAAACCTCTGCATGTCGATACAATCAGGGAAACAGTGAGCAGGGAGGGAGTTCCAGAGGCCAGCAACACGAGGAAAGAAGCTATTGGAGTAGAAGACTCTCCGGCATCTGGGAACCTCCACAGTGAATAGTTGGTCGAAGGGGCATCAGATCAGCCAGTTCATCGGAGCACAATCCATTAAAGTATTTGTAAAACAAGCACAAGGATGCAACATTGCGGCGATGGGACAGGAGCTGGAGCTTGGTGGATAGTGAGGGACCTATTAAGTTGGCGACTCTTTTTTTGGACCTTGTCTAAGAGGGAGAGACTAGTGGATGATGCACTAGCCCAGATGTTGCAACAATACTCCATGCATGGGCGGATGGTGGCTTTGTAGAGATACAGGATAATTTCAGGTGTGAGGTGTTTATTAGCACGGTAGAGGGAGCCCACCTTCTTTGCCGCAGCCTTAGCAATGTCTTCAATGTATTTGTTCCAATTCATGTTACCTGTGAAGGTTAGGCCGAGAAGTTTGAATGTTGAATTCTCAGGTAGGGTGTTATTTGCCATGACAATCGGTTGTTGAAGAGGTTTCTTGTAGTTGTTGAAGGAAAGGAGCTTTGTCTTTGCGGCATTAAAAGTTACCAACCATTTATGACCCCAATCCACTACAGCCTGGAGGTCATTTTCTAGGGAATCGGCCATTGCTTCGAATATAGTCGCGTCCGTTTTGCCCACATTGACGAGAGTAAAGCGTGGTGTCGTCAGCAAATATACCTATTTCAGACTCAATGTTATCAGGGAGGTCGTTTATGACGATCAAGAACAATAAAGGTCCAAGGATAGATCCCTGAGGTACACCAGCATTTATGTCATGTTGCTTAGATGAACGACCATCGAGGACAACCGGGATCTTTCTTTTGGTTAGGAAGTTGGTTTTTACATCTTACTAGAAACCTGATAAAGGCATTTTCAACAAACCTCCGACATTCATCTATCGTTTGAGGTCATTTCAGTCATTTTAACTGTTTTTAAAACACTATTAATTTTCCTTCCAACATCGACCACCTCCGATACTGTTCTTCATAAAATTTGATTCGGCCACAAACTGAGGATCTTGTCTAATAGTATCTTACTATTAGAAAATGATTCCTCACTTTATGTCATACACCTTTTTAGTTATTTGACGAACTCGTGCACAAAAATAAAAATGAGCATGCGACTTTTTAAAGAGTCTTAACGGGAAATGCAGTGCACGTTGAAGATGTTTTAGCTGACAGAACTGTACAGAAATGGGTTGCAAAGTTTAGAGGTTCTAAAATGAGTGAACTTTTCTATGTGTGCGTGTGATGAGAAAAGAGAGAGAGAGAGCGCGTGAGAGAGAGGAAGAGAGGGAGAGAGGGAGCTGTGTTATTTGAGCTTTAATGATAGAGAACGCTCAGGCAGACCACCCTCTACAGATGACGACCAAAATGAAGACATTAATTTTAAATAACCCTAACCATTATACAACCCGAGAATTAGCAGAAAGGCTTAACATATCAAAAATAACAATTCATGAGCATTTAAATAAATATTTCATGGCATATTTTTATTTTGGACTTTTCATTTCCTTTAAAATCCGGCATGAACTTTCAAGACAACCTAATAAAATCAAGAAATATTTTGTTGATATTGAAAGGCATATTATTTTGTTGCATAAAATATAAAATGATAATAATATCATTTTATATTTGATTCTCATTTTCTACAAAGCAGTTCTTTTTTAACATTCATTTATTTGTACTATGGCTGTGGTATGTCTGTCTGTCTATCTCTCTCTCTCTCTTTCTCTCTCTCTGTTCAAGGATACAATTGATACCAAGATGAAACAACGATAAAAATCCATTTTGCATTAAAAGCTTTTACAATAATAATATCGTTGGGTCTGCATTCTCACTGGTCAGCAAAGATGATGTTTTATTTATTATAATATAAAAATGTATGAATAGAAGATTATCAATAAGAATATCAACAAGTCAATAGAAAAAAGGAAGACGTTTTAATATAAAAGAGAGGAAAGTCGTCGGAGCTGTAATATACTGAGACAACGCTGAAGTAAAAAATTAATAGAAAAAATCGTGGTGTTCACTTTATAATTTTATCAGCTGTGTTTTATACTTCTGAACTGAACGCCGCTCATGAAGAAATCTCATTTCTACTTCTGGAGTGACATCAATGAAAAGTTCTAATAAAAAAAGATAACTCGTATAGGAACAACATGTATAAAAATTTGGTAAAACCTTTTTCTATCATACATATATGTGCTACAAGTTCAGCCTACTCAATCGCCTAAAGGTTTTGTAGACCCATGTAAAAATTACCATGTCTTATAGCATCTTTAGATGTTCTATTCTTGAGTTTACGTATTCATGGGGTTTTACAAGTATATCGTGGGTCTGCGTTCGCAATATCGACGTTTCACTTTATTTTATTTTATTTATAACTTGAAAACGTAAAATTATAGAAATTAATAAATAAGAATAAAATAATAATTTGCGGGGTTCGGGGCTGGGATCAGGAGTAAGTAGTGTTCCTCATTCATTTTTGCGCAACGCCGGGGTGTCAGCTAATATAAAAGAAGAAGGAAATAACAGATGACGATGAATTGGCTACTCTGGTGCCCCTCGACGTAAATTCACTAGACCAACTCGACAATCAACTAAATCCCATCCATTCACTGTGGAGGTTCCCAGATGCCGGAGAGCTTTCTACTCAAATAGCTTCTTTCCTCGTGCTGCTGGCCTCTGGAACTCCCTTTGGGGTGAACTATGTTAAAAAAAGAAAAAGACAGGAGCACAGAAAGAAAGGATTCAGAATAGATTAGGCAGTTTATGAGAAAGAGAGAACGAAAGATGTGAGGGAGATACACTTAAAATAAGATAAAAAGAATGGAAATAATGGGCGAAAATTAACGAGAAGTTTAGGATAAGGAGGGAGAAAGAGAAATAAGAGGAATTTGGTATACACAACAAAGACTTAAGATTTAGAGTGAAATAATGGTGAGAAGGAATCGTTGGGGTTCAAAAATAAAGGGTGTGAGTAGGTGAGTTTGAGAGGCTTATTCTAAAATGAGTGCCTTTTTCTCTGTGTGCGTGTGAGGAGAAAAGAGAGAGAGAGAGCGCGCATGAGAGAGAGAGAGAGGGAGAGAGAGAGAGAGAGAGAGGGAGAGAGAGGGAGAGAGAGGGAGAGAGAGGGAGAGAGAGATATGGAGCTGTGTTATTTTAGCCAATATCATCAAAATATGCAAAACAAATAACATATTTAAAGTTAATACAATGGATCTTTACGAAACAAATGCGATCGAAATATGTCTAACTGGGATATACTACAATAACCGGTGTGATTTCACTTTATAGGTCTCGATTCCAACATGGCCACCACAGGTTAAATATACATAGAATATTCTTCTTTCCTTTATGCTTCAATCCCGAACTACAGCGGGGTCCGTAATGATGGATACGATCACGGGCTTGGTTCAGGTGAAGGCCGGTTTTACAGAGATCTTTATCCAGGGTGTAGCGGACGTACAAGGGACAACAGCAAAAGCGACAGCCGACATTACGATTTTGAAGCTGTGCTTAATTTCTAAGCTGGGGCTGATTGGTGTAAGCATTTAACTTCCTTTCTGGTTTGTCCAATCAGGTGCCATTTCTCATGCAAGCTGAGCACGCGATGAGAGATTATAACATGAATAACACGCTGTTGACTTCCTCTTTTCTTGGCCAGAACACGGCACTGACAACAGCATCCACATTGGTTCGACCATCAACCACGTTGGTTGGACCAACCCCCAAACTTCTCTCTTGGGACACAATAGAACCTCCCCCAAGGCTCCTGGCCCTGGGTTCGACTTCGCCAAGAAGACCCAAGAATTCAGCATGGCTACAGTCGGCACACACGTGGACTTACACACATAACACACGGCTTGACTTTCACACCTGTGTACTGTACAAACATTCTTAATATAGTAACTCTTTCTCTTTTATTACAAGCAGGACATTGCCTGACTTCCACACCTGTGTACAGACACATAACTTTCATATATGAACTATTTTCTCTTCCTTACTAACGGGACATTTATTTAACACTATGTGGACTTTCTAACCCTTTGCCTTCGACCATACTTATGGATGTATTCATTCACTAACCCACTTCGCTTTCATTCTCCTTTTATTCACATGTGAACGAAGACGGTCAATAACGTTGTTTTAAATATTAGAAACTGACTTCGTCTCATTTCTATATATGCTCATTTCATAATTGGTCTTCCACTCGATCGCTTTCCGGCGACTTCTAATGCAAAGGCAAGTTTTGCGACGGTGTCGTTGTTAGCCCTCAGCAAATGTCCAAACCACCTGAGCCACTATTCCCTCATTTTGCCCTCAATCAGTGCGATACCGTAGCGTCTTCAGATGTCCTCATTGCAGACGTGATCGAGCAGTGAACTTCTAGACATCCAGCTGAACCTTTTGGTTTCCATAAAGGTGAATCTTCGCTCCGCCTACCTCGTTGTCGGTAAGCACTTAGAGATGTACAAAGCGACGGGTCTCACAACAGTCCGGTAGATTTTCGCTTTTGGACGGTCGCTGATCTTGCGGTCACAGAGGATGCCGGTTGTGGTGCGCCACTAAAGCCACGTCAATGCGGTAAAGAAATCGTTATCGCGCTAGGGAATGAAAAATGGATTAGATGATAGTTATTTTGACGTATGCACAATCAGAATAAATATTTAAATAACGCAAACGATAAATGTTATCAATTATTATTTTGTTAAACTAATGAGTCACCACTTATTAATGTCAAAAGCCACTCGAGGTTAATGAGATTTTCAGTTGGATGATGAACAATACTATGAAAGGATTTGAAAAGGATGGGTGGAAAGGGCAGAATTGTATTACTAAAGAGGACAGTCGACAAGTATTTGTTAATATTGGACTTAAAAACGACATGTTGTAGTCAGCTAGGAAGCAAACTCGTGGTATTGTGTTCCACAGATGTGACGTTATTAGGAAGAAACTGTTCATGCTGGATTAGTTATCAGAGTTTACAACTCAAAACCGAACCTAAAAGAGATTAAAACACATTATTATTTATATTGAATTCTTGGAACGTATGTAACTGACCTTTATAGGTAAGCATTAATTGCTTGCTCTATAGTGATTCGATTTAAATTCGTCTTTAACTCGCTAAACCAATGGTTAAATATTTGACTGTGATCCAGAGACATCTTCATCAAGCACTTATTGACCCCCAAAACAATTGCCTTTGTGATAAAAGTAAACCAACCGTTTATTTCGTTTTATTTTTCTGGTGTTTTTTGGTTGTTGCTTTTTGCATGAAAATAACAGCATTCTGACTATTGGAAGATCCTTATTAAAAATGGACATTTTATTAAAACTAACATTTTATTAAAAAAAACAACACTTTTTATTAAAAAAGAACATTTTATCAAAAATACATTTGATTAAAAATGACATTTTATTAAAAAAGTACATTTTATTAAAAAAGACATTTTATTAAAATGACATTTTATTAAAATGACATTTTATTAAAATGACATTTTATTAAAAAACATTTTATTAAAAAACATTTTGTTAAAAAACATTTTATTAAGAAGGGCATTTTATTAAAAATGGACATTTATTAAAAATAACATTTGATTAAAAAAGGACATTTTATTAAAAAAAGGACATTGTATTAAAAAGGACTTCCGACACAAAGATTATCTTAATTATTTCAGCATTTTGCAAACAGAATTTCTTGCAGAAATTATTCAAGATTAAACAATTGATTTTCTTCTAAAATTGTAAAAATGTTCAATTGTTGGTCGCCACAATTCTGAGAGAATGTATATGACCAAACAAGGAAAGAACATTTTATAACAACATCTGTAGGGGATTTGTGGACCCTATTTGTTTTAACGTTGTCCTCAGAAAAAATACGGCTATCGAAAGAGCTAATATGATTCATAGACCAACGCTCAAACCACACCACCCGTCTCAGGGGGGGGGGGTGAACAAGGGGCGCTATTTGCTGATGTCCCAACTCCGATCACAGTGTTAGAAAAACTAGATACGTAGTCCAAAACAGCAAGATATAAGTCTGCTCATTTACTAAAGTGTAAAACGTATACTAAAATGTCATCCTTACATCTACACACACGTATCTCAATCAACCAAATTTCAGAGCTTACCGTCTTTCCTACTAAGCACAACATCGATTTGGTTTGAATCCAGGAACATCGCTTTTTTAACGATGAAGTTCACCTAAAGCATCTCGACGCAGGAAACTGCCGTACGTTCTATATCTACATCTGCTTGGAAAACCCCAATAATTCTACAATTGGGGTGTAGATATACTACTCAGTCCACGTGCATTGAAGGCACTAAGCAGCACCGAAAACATTCAGTCTAGAATGATAGTGGCTACCTTCAATGGGAAATGGGAAGTAAGAGTAATTTCTTGTTACAGCCCAACAAACATGGCTAATGTCATAATGTTCTACCACGATCTATCTTTGGTCATACAACAGGTACCAAAGCATAACGTCTTGATTCTAGGAGGAGACATAACTATTCAAATATCTAGAGGTGATCTTCACAAACACAGCCATCATGATGTTACAAAAAGAAATGACGAGCTCCTTCAAGACTTCGTCGCTAAAAAAGGTCTAAACGCTATATATAATAAATGACCTGTCGAGACCGAACATTCACATATCCAAATTGTACAAATGCTCACGTCGATTATATATTAAGCAATAAAAATGACCAAACAGCACCATCAA
>OY744516.1:83474729-83509729 GCA_963556195.1 Sepiola atlantica
TCTAAGTTGTCACCACAACAATAGCTGAGTTTTAGTGTATTCTTATTGAAAATTTTATGGAGTATGCTGTTATTGGGGAAATGAGTGTTTATTAAGTTCAGGAATTTATTCCCTATTTTGGTTTTAGTTGAGTTGTTAAATGGAGGTGTATATATATATATATATATATATATATATTATTCCATGTATCACCATAAATTGTTATTAGGAGATATAATTTTTTATGTATCAATTTTCAGTATTTACTTTAACAGTGCTCGATACGTAAGTAGAGCTAGGTAGTAAGTTATGAAAATATATTTATGGCAATTAAGCTACACAGAGGCTCCCACGTTTCATCCCTACAAACCTAAAAACTTAAAAACTAAGAAATACAAGGTCACCCATTATATTGACAGAACAAAGAAACAGGGATAGCCCACTCTATAGAAAACAGAACAATTGAATAGGAAATAGGAAGTAAAATCAACCGAACTTTTGTTTGTGAGAAGCCCAACGATTGGCTAAGAGAACGATAAAGAATCTGATTGGTTAACTAGCTAGTCATGTATATAAAAACACCCGGCAAAACTAACTCCATGCATTTTAGCCTGACGATTCCCTCGGGGATGTAGCTTAATAGCCATAAATATATTTTCATAACTTAATATATATATATATATATATATATATATATATATATATATATATATATATATATATATATATATATATATATATATATTTATAGATCATCATCGTCATCATCTAGTAGTCGTCGTGTCACGGATTCTCTTGACTCTCTCACACCATCTCGCTCTACCCCCATCACACCTGGTAGGTCTTCATAGGTGCATTGTGAATCTTCTGTTAGTTGTTTGATATAGGTTCTGTGCTGTCTACCCACTGAGCCACATCCCTGTTTTGGCATCCACAGAAGAACATCGCTGATGATTTCATCTCCCCAGCAATGTCGAGTAAATGTGATTGTTCTCTCTTTCTCATCAGGGCTGAAATCTCTCGTAGGGTGCTATCCACAGGAGATGTTAAGAGCAGCTTTTAGCATTCTGGTGTATACACCATCAATTTTGTTCTCCAATGTGTTGAGGAAAGTCCAAGTGCTACTTCCATATACGAGTACTGATGCAACAAAGGCTTCAAAGAAGTCACGTTTCATATTGGTAGGATTTGACTTTCGAGATCGCTTTCATCTTGAACACTCCTGCACACGCCTTGCTGATTCGCACCTTCAGTTCACACTCTGCGGAATTTTTCTTGACAACTTTACTACCAAGATAGCTAAATATATCGACATTTTTAGACGCCCCACTTATTGAAATAATGTTTCTATGTTGGTTTAAGAGAATGTGCTCTGTTTGGCTTGTGTTGACAAGAAGCCCAATGTAATTTGCTGTTTCTTCAAGACACTGTAGTAGAGCCTGTCTAATTGTGCCAGCAAAAATTGAAATGTCATCAGCATAGTCTGCGTCTGTGATTTTCTCAGCTGGATACATTCTGCTTCTTGCAGGTATCAATGTCAAGCTATTTTCTTTTAACTTGTCAACTGACATACGAAGGATGTAGTCAAGGAAAATTATAAGTAGATTTGGAGCTATAGTATCATCCTGAAGAACACTCGCAGTTAGGTGTCTCCATCAGTCGATCACACCATGGATTGAGTTCTGTTGTACAGGATCATTATTGCATCAACAGTCTCATGTAGAATACCATATGCCGAAAGAATTTTCTTCATCTCCCCTTTGTGAATCGAATCGAAAGCCTTAGAGGAATCCATGAATAACAGGACTACCTTCAGAATTCTTTCTTGTACGCCTTCCATAATCCTCCAAACCGTTAAGATTTGCGCAGATGTTGATCAATTTTTCCTTAAGCAATTTTGATTTCGTTTAAGGACTTTCTCAATTTAAGGTTTCAACAACATGGCATTGTATAGTTTGGCATAAATGGCTGTTAGAGTTATTCCCCGGTAGTTTGAAGCAATACCCAGGTCTCCTTTTTGGGGAAATAGGTGTATGCACCCTTTTGTCCATTTATCTATGCACTGCTGAGGATATACAGCGTTACAGAATTCAAGCAGGATTTCATTGAATTTCTCTGTTTTTCAGACTTCGGGAAGAATTCCGTCCAATCCGGCTGCTTTACCATGTTTTAATGTTCGTAGAACTGTTTCAGGCTCATCAATATAAAGTTCCCAGTTTTAATATCGAGTTGTCTATCGATGACTTTTTCAATCGGAAGGGCATTGACTATTGGTACTTTTCCCAGTAGATTGCTGAAGTGATTTTTCCATTGTGTAAGCCTTTCTTTCCCACTTTAGGCTTTAAGCTTCGATTTTGTAGAGCTTTTCCTTCCACTCACTTCATTTACTGTTTTCCTGCCGACTGTCTATTTTCCAGTGTAGACCAGATCAATCTTCTTTTGGACATATGCCTTTTGCTTCTTTTTGATAGATGTTAATAAGATCTTTTGCTTCTTTTTGATAGATGTTAATAAGATCTTTTGAGGCTTTTGACAATTTAAATTGATTAATTGCAGTTGGATTGCCCCCTTCAGTTTGGAAGTCTTTTTGGACTTCTCTCTTTTCTGAAACTGCAGCTGTTTCCCAGGTTACTCTCCATTTTCTTTTCGTTTTTTAGCGATGACAAGTTGCTAAAATTTGTCGTTTGCAGCGGTTGCTATGTATTGAAGTACACTGAATCTGTTTCTTAGTGTGATAGCATATTGGTAGCAGATATTTAGGTCTGACAATTTAGACCATTCATATCTTTTTAGAGTACTTTTTCCCTTTTTGTTCTTCTTAGACTAAGGCGGATCTTAGCAGATACTATCCTATGATCTGAAGAGACAGTGTCAAATGTATCATATGCTGCACAGTCGATGGCACTGTTCTCCATTTTTTTTGTTGATTAATATATCAACCTTTTATAAATAATATATATCTATCTAAATTTTCATATTTTCTTTTCTCATATTTTTGGAATGATGTGTTTTTCCTATTACTATTGAATGAACAATTTCTCTGTTAAGATGAAGACTATGTGTTTCTCTTGATTTTGCTGTGAAACGTGCGTAAGATGCAAAAAAGTTTTGAATAGGGAAAAACTAAAATTAATAAATAAATAAAATATAAATATATTAACAATATTTTTGCTTGCGAGACAAAAAGAAATTATGCATATTCGCCAATATATGAAAATAAAGAAAGTGAAAGAACAGATTAAAATTATCCTTGTTCAATATGAAGATAAAGAAGTTAAGGGGACAGGTGAAAGTTATGGTTATGAATTGATCGTTCCTATATATATATATATATATATATATATATATATATATATATATATATATATATATATATATATATATATATATATATATATGGGTTCTTACAAAAATATATACAAATATATATCTAAGTATATACTCTTTATAATATCCGAAACTGTTCCAAATTTGAAGCTTAATGAAGTTGTATTACAAGCTTCGGAGCATATTATAGATGCATTCCAATAACCAAAAAAAAATCAATCCATAACCATACTTTTCATTTGTTTTTCAATTTCTTAATCTTCATATATCGTTACACGACCACAACCAAACTTTTCTTCTGCTCTTTCGATCTCTTTAATTTAATATCTGTAATTCATCTTTGTCTCACAGACAAAGTTTTTTTAATATGTTTATAGTGTATTTTTAATTAATTTATCTTCATTTTTTCTAAATTCAATGCTTTTTCTACATCTTACGCTCGTTTCGCAGCAGAATCAAAAGAAATACACAGTTTTCATCTGTAGCAATAGGAAAACCACCTCGATCCAAAGACATGGCAAAAGTTCAAAATGAGATCTTGACAAATGTAACGGCAAGTCAAAATACATGAAAAAAAAACACATGAAAACCTCACATGAAGAATGTTGACAAAATCCAGCCCCCAAAATATTACTAAAACTTGAAACGATAAGCATCGTTTCAAGTTTTGGAAATAAGTTTTTTCCTTGGGTATATCATTTCGTTTTTAATGTTGCAATTTAGGGATGCAGTATAAAGCAATTTATAAACCGATCATTACGAATTTTGAAATATATATTCTCGGCAACCTGTGAGTAACATCGGCACATTATTTTTTGTAAACTTTACCATTTAGGGTGTGCGTCTACCGAAACACGCCCCATTAAATTTTAAAATAAGTTGGATACAAAAAATTTAATAGAAAAAATAATTGTTCTATATCAAATTTTGAGTTATATTAAGTAATACATTTGAAAAAGGATCGGTGCACGTAAGCGCCAATAATAGATATGTGCTGGGTAAACTCCTAAACTATTGAACTGATCATTATGAATTATGGAGTATGTATTCTAGGTGAGCACATTATCTATTTGTAAACATTGCCCTTTAGGGGCTTGCCATTGAAAAGAAATGTAATATAAACAACGACTTAGGCGATAGCCATTGCGGAAAAGAGACGGCGAAGTAGGCCACCCCGTTGGATCCGTGTGGAAGAAGTGATTGTATCGTCTACGACGATTATCACGCAAGATGGAAAGACCATTGGAATATAAAAGGACGGCATGTCTTTGGCAAACTTCCAGAATATTATTTCGTTTTGTGCTTACTTTACTTTATTGCATAATCCTCTTCGCACACTTTTTGGATACACAATCCTTCCATAGAGTTCAGTGCTTTGTTAATCTTTCAACCCTTAGACAAAGAAGCTCTACATCACTGCGGATCTGGTAAGTCCAGCGCTGTGGAGGCCTACCACAAGGTCTTTTACCGGGAAATTCTTTGAATGATTGGTATAAAATGCTTTCAGGATCACTTTTGATGGCGTGGCCAAACCAGTTCATCCTTCTAAACTTGATGACGTCATTTCGAAACCCAAGAGTTTCTTTAATTTGAGTAATCTTGCAACAATCCAGACGCGTTTTTCTGAACATGGTTCTCAAACAGTCATTTTCGAATACAGAGAGCCTGCTTTTATCATCTGTCTTTAACGTGTTTGGTGCAGTTCGCATATCTAAATTTATATGTGTCGAATCACGTTCTGAACAAGTGTTCTTGTAGTATCGACAGTATCTTCTTATCCTTTCTGTATGCCAATTCCGAGTTGAGCAGATCGCAGTTTCAATCTAAGCTCTTTCGCTACAGACACAGTAACTCAGCAAAAAATGTTATCAACCGCGATAAGAAAGATTCTCTCAGTTTGTAAGATCGTCAAATTTGCAGAAAATACGTTGTTGCAAGTGTTTTGGATCAATTTCGCTATAGGGACGTTAGTAATACGTTATGGACATTAGTAATACGTTAATAATACGTTATGGACGTTAGTAATACGTTAGTAATACGTTATGGACATTTCAAGCGTTCATTTTCTTAAGCTGTATGAGCACAAATTATGTTTTTAACGACCCAACCGTAAAACGTTACCATCACGCCTGCTTCTTCCCGAGAAAGACTTCCGGCTGATAATCGATACTTTCTTGTAATTGTAATGAGAAATGTTTATGAAACTGAGAAGGAAACCCTACTTTCAGAAGAACGAATGGATTCAAATTGCTCGATAAGGTTTCTTTGAAATGAGTAATTAGCATACATTTATGTTTTTAAGAAAATAACCGAGCATATTGCAAGTATAGCTTTTTAAAATGTAAAAGAAAGTAAGAAAAAAGTGAAGGCCTCACAAAACAAGGCAGTAGATTTAGCCCATTGCTACTAATTATTTATTATGCTTTTTGGGTCATCATTCAACTTTAAAATATCACAGACAATATAATATGAATATACAAATCAAATTGATTTGAATATTTCATCAGATAGACCCCAAAAATGTTCTTATAAATTCATTTTTACTATTATTTCTGAATCCCTCCAATTTATTCTTAAAATGAGTTACATTATAGTTGAAGCCTCATTAGTCAATTTATTCAAAAAATATATATTACCCTACTATAAAAACACATAATTTTGCTGTAGATTTAGTTTTTGAAACTTTTCTTGTCGATAAATACAGTTATTGTGAGAATATACATGCGATCCTGTTTTAATAACGTAAACATCTCAGTTGTATGGGAGTTTCACGCTGTCTAAGGTTGACAGTTTTGTCTTGAATTATTCAAATCAGTAAAAAAACACCATCTGTCAAACCAATATGAAGTGTGACTTTTATCGGATGAAAAGATCCCTTGGGAAGCACCAAACAAATTGACGGAACTTGACTAAGCTGAAAACAAGGCGAATGCTTACCCCGTGGTAGCTTTATGGTAAATAGTCAAGAACAAGGTTGCAGAAAAACTTCAAATGCTTCTTCTTCTTTGCGTGTCTTTGAAGCATGTGGTCATATGACAGTTTCTTACATTTTTATGCAGTCCTTTGCAATAGTGTTGTACTCTGCAATATTTTTCAAGCTACACCGGTTGAGCAGTAGGGGACAGATCAGGCAGTGTTGCCTCGTATGGTCCCCCTCTCTAAATTCACAGATGGTTGGATCAGTTTTGTAGCCTCATCTACTCATAGCAACTTTTGATCGCCCCATTCCCGTTCTCATATATGCAAGAAAGGTGGTCGACTGCTGCAGACACTTTATTGTCTGCCCGCCATAAGCGCACTCAAATATTAACCAAGAGAAAATAATGGCATGTGTTTGTATTTATATAGCTTATTAACGTCAGGACAACATACTGTGGCAATTTGCAAGTAAACTAATTGTGTTTGACACTAAAATACTAACATATTCAGACAGTCTTAAACTTTTGGGGCGAGTCATCAAACGGTTACATCGATGAGATACATCCAGTAAATCATCGCAATCTCCTGCACAGACATCATCATACATGATGAAGTATTGAAAATAATTAAACAAGCGATTGGACTTGCTAAGGCTCGATGACTGACTGACGCCGAGAGAAGGAAACTTACGTCGGGTTATATACATATTTTCACATCTTAGGGACTGGCCCAAAACAAAACCATAAGGAATATCGCTGTTCATTAAAAGGAGGTGTAGAAAACGAGATGGGAGAGATACGTTCAAGGGAGGCTGGTTATAACAATGAGAAAGATGAGCAACTTTGAAGAATTGAGTGTGATAGTAATAAGATCTGTCGTAGCCGTCAAAATTTCGGGATAGATAGAATTTCATACATACTTACATATATTTAATCACACTTATGTGCGTGTCGTAATTTTAGCTATGGACTTATTTATATCTTCGTAAGTATCAAGTTACACCGAACTACACGCATCATATGACTTTCACAGACATACATCTGTGCGCATCTATTTAAAAGTGTTATGAGTGATTGTTGAAAGAAAATCACAAAAAGCCTATATTTTTACAAACTGTGTTTATAGTTAAATATCTGACACATATTTCTTTGTCAAAGCTCCGTTTATGCACTACAGATTCAGCCCAAAAATACTTCAAATGATTTTACAGATCCTCTAACTCAACGTAACTGTTCCTCTCTCGAGATGTCTCAAATTACTGTCGGATATATGCTAACATGACATTAAATGATACAAACTAAAAATTGAATTTGATAAAAAAATTAATTTCAAAGAATTATGTTATGAAATCATTTCGACGAAGCATACATTCTACTGTAATACGCCTCATTTATGTTACGGAATTTTTTAAATGAGGATTAGTAATTTGTATTATTTGTATTATTTGGACTACTATTTTTGTTTTATATGTGTAGTCTTACTACTTATTACTATATCTATATTTATTTTTCGACAAGTTACATCTGCCGTGAGAATAACATCCAAGATGAGTCTTGGATGTTATTCTCACGACGTTTCGGCAGACGTAACCTTCGATCTTCTTTAGCTGCTTCTTGTCGAAAAATATATATAGATATAGTAATAAGTAGTAAGACTACACATATAAAACAAAAATAGGGTTAAGCCTCCTAAAATTCATGCTAGAACCTGTGGCGTAACGAATATAAGTGCTAAATAATAATCAGTTTGAAGTGACAGTCTCCTAGAGGTTCAAAGTTCAATCCTCAGTGCAGGCGATACTAATAATACAATTACGAATTACTTAAGACTTCTGGCAGAACGAGAGCAAGCTATTCTCGTTTATTAAATAAAGGGTTCCGTTCGGAATTCCGTACAGATTCCCGAGTTCGACATAAAGGTTCCCGAGTTCGACAAGATTCCCTTGAAGAAACGTTGTGAGAATAAGAACCAAGATGAAACTAGTAGTTCAAATAATACGCGCCCCATTTATTTCCCTATCAACTTCCAATTCATTTTGATTCCCGATTAAGCTTAGTTTATAAGGAGAATCCTGTGTCCCAGTATTTTGGAATGGATCAAGTGAGTACCGATGATGGCCTTGTTTGATATTAGCTGAAATATGATGTAAGTGTTTAGTTGAAATATATATATATATATATATATATATATATATATATATATATATATATATATCAGACTATTTATAAAATATAGTATTTAAAAACTATTTTCAATATCATTTGTAAATCAAACACAAAATCAATTATAAAACAGGTTCATTTGATTATTTGTAATAAAAACATACTACATTTCAAACTAAAAATAGCAGTTTGTTATTCTTATGTGTTACTAATTAAAATAATAAAAAACATCTGACATAAAATATAATGGGTTACAGTTTCCTGATAAAAACCGTTTGTTTCTTTCCAAATTCATAAGCGGAAGCCACCTTAAAAGAACGATATTCTCTTTAATCCAAAAAATTAATCGGCGACACTAACAGCAAACCGGCAGAATACATACATATATTACTTCATAAAAACTTAGGTGACTAAACTAGGAAATAACTGTCAGCGTATATCTAAGCCGATATAAATAATTACATTTGTAGTTAAGAATCTTTTAAAGAGTTATAATTTTTTTTCAATTTTTTTTTTTTTACAATAAAATAACGCGCTGAAACTAATTTCGTTTTTTCCGTACAAGAAAACTGAACGTTTTCTTTTTCTTAAGTGGTGAAAGAAATTTAATTTTGGGTGTGGGTGGGGTTGGGGCAATCATAGATATATTGTAGGTATATCAAAACAAACTATAACCCTAAACTAAACCTAACCTATAGCCGAAAGTGAAGATTTTTTTTTGAAACCGGGTACAATTTAGAAATTTGTTTAAAACTATTTTCGAAAGAAAAATAAATAAAAAACTTGGTTACACGTCTCCATTTACAGCTAACTGGACAGGAAATGTGTGCTCATTTTTATTCCTTTTTGGTGGATGTTTTTTCAGACTGTTTACATGCAATCGCCCTAAAATGTAGAATCTGATTGTGTGTGGGGGTTAGTGGGGGTGAGGGTAAACTATGATGGATGTGATAGTAAAACAATACTGATACTTTTTCTTTCTTTGTTTGAAACTACTTCTACAACATGTTAGAGATCCACAAAAATATCAATGATCAAGTAATGAATAAATTCATAAATGTATGTAGTGCACATGGACTACTTAAGGATGCTAACACTAGGGTTTCTTCTTTACAGGAAGCATCTATATCTGAAGCTGCAGGTAATTTGAGACATTTGTTTGCTATCATGTAATCAACATATGCAGTGTCTCATCTAAAACGACTTTGGAGTGTACACAAAAATGCATGAAATTGAATTATATACTTGGGTATTTGAATTACCTACTAGACACTATCCCCGAGTGCCTTCGGTCGCTCTGTACAAGAGGTTGTCACCCTACAAGTAAACCCTGAAGAAATATTCAAAATAACATAGTATTCGGAGCCCAAATAAGATCCGTTCGACATGGCTATACACTGGCTGATACGAGGAATGGCGCACCTACTTCTAGTGCTGTTACCTCAAGTAACAGCACTAAGCTGGATACTCCACCAGACTAGATTAATTCTTGTCCTGGAATCCGGTAAGACCAAGAGACCACAAGAAAGATATACTATAACAAAATTAACAAGTCAACTGGGGAGAGGAAAATTCATGTTCTTTACTTTTTTTACTAACTCAACGTTTGAGAGGTAAGCGAGAACTTTAGTTCAATAGTCAGATATCTATGTATCTCATATAGAGGTCTAGTGTTAGCCCCAGGAAGGGGTCCCTTGATTTATGAGACTTTACACTGAAATAAAATGAAAAAAATTGAAGATTTCCTTCTTAGGGAACGTAATCAACATCCTGAGGTTGATATAACATTTTCAGACGACATCTTCAATATAACTTTGGTTCATATCGAAGATATGACTTATAAGATAAATAGTAGAATACAAAATTTGTTCTTACCTCATCTGATCGATCTCTTACACATTCGGTCATTACTGCATAAGCGCGTGAAATTAAAAGTAGGCTCCCAACTATGTCTATACATATTGGCACCAGAAGGTAAAACATGAAACATTATGTATCAAAGAGTTTTATATGAATAACTTTTATCTCTCTAAAGGAGGGGCCTGTTGGAAAATAGATATCTACAGGGACAATGGTTGCTTAACAACATAAAGTCACCAAATGATTTTCTTCCAATAAATGAATAGAAAAAACGTCATAACATAAAAATTGTGATGCTTAAAACAAACACCACCTCCAAAGGATACAACATTCTAGAGATTTTACATTAACATTGTGGTGTCTGGGTTCATAATCATAATCATAAGGAGCAAATAATTCAATAGTTCTGGAACTATTGAATTGGGCATGGAGTTGAATTGGGCATGGAATTATTGAATTGGGCATGGAATTATTGAATTGGGCATAAAACTATTGAATTGGGTATGGAATTGAATTGGGCATGGAACTATTGAATTGGGCATGGAACTATTGAATTGGGCATGGAACTATTGAATTGGGCATGGAATTGAATTGGGCATGGAACTATTGAATTGGGCATGGAACTATTGAATTGGACATGGAACTATTGAATTGGGCATGGGATTGAATTGGGCATAGAATTATTGAATTGGGTATGGAACAATTGAATTGGGCATGGAATTGAATTGGGCATGGAACTATTGAATTGGGCATGGAACTATTGAATTTGGCATGGAACTATTGAATTGGGCATGGAACTATTGAATTGGGCATGGAATTATTGAATTGGGCATGGAATTGAATTGGGCATGGAACTATTGAATTGGGCATGGAACTATTGAATTGGGCGTGGGATTGAATTGGGCATGGAATTATTGAATTTGGCATGGAACTATTGAATTGGGCATGGAATTGAATTGGACATGGAACTATTGAATTGGGCATGGAACTATTGAATTGGGCGTGGGATTGAATTGGGCATGGAATTATTGAATTTGGCATGGAACTATTGAATTGGGCATGGAATTGAATTGGGCATGGAACTATTGAATTGGGCATGGAACTATTGAATTGGGCATGGAATTATTGAATTGGGCATGGAATTTCTTGAGTTAATATACTTTCGCGGACGACGCCGGGACACGACTAAGCTAATATATATATTTAAAGTTTTTTTTATATTTAAATATAAATTTTATAACATAAAGCAATTGTAACAGCTCAATAGTGTGAGGCTACCGCTATGTTATAAAATATTTTTATTTAATTTTAAACCATGTCAAATATCAGGAAGGACAGATTCACATCATTTCACAAAAAAACTGTTTTTATTTTCAGCATACAATTGTTTCGGCCTACCACCAAGATATTTGTAAAATGCATTTATTTCTTTGTATGGCTGTCCTCAGTGCTCATATATAAAACAAAGAAAAACAAAGAAAAACAAAGAAAAACAAAGAAACGTCAAAATAAAAATTACATCGGAAAAATATAGTCGCCATCTAAACAAGTCAAGTAAGAGGCTAGCTAAGGAAGGACGATTACTCACAGTTATAAACATGTCTTTTTTAATTAAAAAAATATGAAAGGAAGTTATCGTTCATTCTTAGCTTGCATAATTCTCTTTGTTTATAAAGATGGCGACTATATTTTTCAGCCTTCTTTACATTTAGGCATTTTTCGTGTATGATAAAACTTGCCATACCATGGAGGGGGTATTTCCAACCAGACATAACCACATTCTTTTTTGGTGTGTGTGGGGGGGGGGATACTTTGACGCTTTACCTTCTCCTTTGGGGGTTGTGTAGTATATTTTCATTTCTCATAATACATTCCTTCCGGGCATTACCTTCTCTCTTTTTGGGTGGGTGGGTGGGGGGGGGGGAACAGTGTAATATATGCTCGTTCCTCACGATATCATCGTCCCAGGATGACTTTCTCCCTTTTTAGGAGGTCGGGGTAGTTTACTATCTATTCTGTTTCATATCATCCTCCCAGGCATTAACTCCTCTTTTATTTTTGAGGGGGGTGAAGGGGGGTAGTGTTCGTTCGTCATGATATCATCCTTTTAGTCATTACCTGTTGGGGGGAGTCAATGTATGCAGTTTGTTCATTATGATATCATGCTCCCGACCTAGCAAAAATATGCGACAGGAGGGAGCATACATTTCCTATTATATATGATGGTCAAAAATTATTTTATGTGAAAAAGATTTTATTCATTCCATATGACGTATTTCGGTATATTCTATACTGTCTTCAAATTTAGACAGATAATTTACGGGGCAAAGAAGAAGGAAGGGGAAAGAAAGAAATAAAAGAGGTGTGTGGGGGGGGGGAGACAGACATGAAAAGGGCAATATAAACATCGTTAAATTGATTATTATTAACCTATTAGACGACGTCAAATGTACTTTTTATAGAACTGTCTTTAGTTTTGAAGTTTTTGGTTGAAAATGTTTCTTCGTCTCTTTTTCGTTTTTTTTTTTAAATTTCTTTTTGAACGACATCTGCTGTTTTAACCCTAGCTGTGTAAGGGAGGGACACATTTCCTTCATGGATGTAATAATTAAGCGCCTTGCTTTCAATAAAAGGGAAGAATCAAAACGGATTTCTCCCATTTGTTGGCTGCATAACAGTCGAACCGCCGTTAGAAACGGAAACGTTCAGCAAAAATACAAAACAAAAAACAACAAAAAAACACAAAAAAAAACACCAGCAACAATTAAACATCTCAGACGGAATTGCCAACACGATGTGAGTTTGTGTCTGATCAACTCAAACTGGGTAACTTGGCAGAAAGTATACGATGAAAGCAAGGGTAACATCTAGCAGGAAGCTGTATGTTACGAATTTCATTCAACACAATTTCATGTTGACTTGAATTATTTTTGTGTCGTTATAGAAGCGTATTTTTCTGAGATTAATAGATATCATCGCGTATTTTTCTGAGATTAATAGATATCATCGCGTATTTTTCTGAGATTAATAGATATCATCGCGTATTTTTCTGAGATTAATAGATATCATCGCGTATTTTTCTGAGATTAATAGATATCATCGCGTATTTTTCTGAGATTAATAGATATCATCGCGTATTTTTCTGAGATTAATAGATATCATCGCGTATTTTTCTGAGATTAATAGATATCATCGCGTATTTTTCTGAGATTCCTTTTAGGAATTCCACGGTGCCCTCTACACTAATCTGTATAATTTATTATTTATATCCCTTTTGAAATAATAAATGTTTTAAGAAAAAATGATTCTTTATTCTTTCGTAAAAAAATATTGTTATTGTCAGCTAAATATTCTTTAAATAAAGAAAATGAATCTGTCTCCTTTTATTTATTTATTTACTTATTTATTTAAAATTGTGGCAATTTGATTATTTTTATAAACAATAAATATTCTCTTTATTCTCACCGTGAAAATAATTGCCAGCAGAATATTCTTCAAATCAATAAAACAAATGTCGCTTTTTGAAATATATTTATTAAAAATTGGACTGTTTTAGTCGACGGGACAACATACTTTGATTTATGAACAATTCATTTTAAAATAAGTAAAGTGTTAATGGTTTACCTTAGCGACATCACCAATCACTATCTTTGCTTATCGTACGATCTCATTTTTTAAATGTGTATAAAAGGTACGCACAGAACATGAAATGCCTTAGTATATTATTATTATATAGATTGAACGTCGATTTATTTGAACATTTTCTATATTTGATTATAAGCGCATTCCTTTTTCAGATTGATTTTTTTACCTTCATTTCGTATCTAATATTTTCTGTTGAAATTTCATATTACATTCTGTGCTCGAGTTTTGGGTGGTATTTTGTTTGTTTGTTGCTTCTTGCCTCGTCCAATATTCATTTATTTGATGAATTATTTGCTCGTCTATTATAGATTTTGGAAATTTTTAGAGTATGGTTGGAATAAATATTGATACTTGTCAGTTCATTTCCCAACTGTTTTTAGAAATACAGATGCGTGTTATTAGGTCGTCATTTTTTAAAACCAAAATATTCTATTTTTAATAAATAGAATATTTTGGTTTAAAAAAATGCATATACTACATAAACCCAAGCACGAACTCTTACATGATGTCAGGAAATCTGGTTTTGTCGAGGAGGACTGAAAAATGCCCCATATAATTGGTAAACACTGCACTTCCCCCTAAATATCTAAAAGTATATGTAGTGTTACTGCACCGACGATTCACCGGTGAGGGGACGAGTTACGGCCCCTGGCGATGACTCAGTTAGAATGTATTTTGACCGCCAATAAATCTTGTTACTTATCCTATACTTCTTTCCGTCTTACTACTCATTTAACCCAGCCAATAACCTTACATGGTGTCAGATAAAGGATACAATTTGTGGAGACAAAAAAAAAAAAACAAAGTAAAAGATCGGATATCGTAGTAAGAAAAACAAAGAATAGAGAAAGAAAATTCTACTATCGATAAACAAACGACTTACGGAAAACGGTCCCACAAACAAACAAAAAAAGTAAGAAAAGAGAGAACAGTAAGTACAGAAAATTGTTTTTCTCATATATATCGTATACTTTTGAAAAATGCCTCACACGGACATAAAGCAATATTCTGCTAATATACCACCCCCGAACGAATGACTCTCGTTGGAAATGTTGGTAATAACTGGCGAAAATTTAAACGAAATTTTCTCAATTATTCGATCGCTAGTAGATTGTCTAAAGAAGCAGATACTTCATATTAGACATCGGTATTTTTAGCAACTATCGGGGAGGATAGTTACGATATATATGAAGGGTTGAAGTTTAACTCTGAGGAAGAAAAGACGGACCTAGAGAAGGTGATGAAGAAGTTTGAGGATTTTTTCGTGGGCGAAACACACGAAGCTTACGAATCCTATACATTCCATCTTCGCAAGCAAGAAGTATCGGAAGGTATCGAGACCTATATAGCTGCTCTTCGACAACTTGCAAAGAACTGTAATTTCGGACAGCTACAGGATAGGCTTATTCGAGACCAAGTCGTTGTCGGAGTTCGAAGCGATCCCGTCAGAGAAAAGTTACTTTCTGATAAACAGCTTACTCTAGACAAGTGCCTACAAATAGGTAGAGCCTACGAAACTTCGAAACAACAGACGCAGACCATTTCTTCCGGTGCCGATACAGCGGAACCTCACATCAACTGGGTTACGAAGCGAACCTACAAGACAAACTTTGTGGCAGATCAATAGATCGATGAGACGAACGGGCATTGAGGAAAAGTGCTAGCCTGTTTAGCTACCCCTTTTCTTTCTAGGTTCGTTCGGCTTACTCTCTCCTTTTCTCCTTCTTCTTTTTCTTTCTTTCTTTCTTCTTGAAGAGGGGTCACAGTACCGGTCAAAACTTTACAAATAAGTGATAACAGATGTGGCCGAAAGATGAACTTAGAAAAGTGTTCACACATGTTTATCAAGTGGGTGTGAAATAGACTTTTAATAAAAAAACAGGGAATTATCTGAAAAAGATCAGTTCTCTTGGCGAGACCAAACAATGCGCCTCGCTACCAATGAAGACAGCTACAATCCATTTGTAAGCACGCCCGCTGTCTCCCTGCCATAACAAGCTTAACACACGCATACTAAACTTTAAGGACAAAGTTAACACATCGTGTCGTTTCAAACTTTTTTTATCCTTCAAACTTTATTGTTAAATTTTACATTTTTGTAAAATTGTTTACATATAAAAGTTTTTATTCTTTTACTTTGCAGTTTCTTCTTTTTATTAGCAATATTATATTGTTAAAAGTTAGCACTCGCTAACTGGTGATCCTTGTAATCGAATCGGTCTCAATTTATCTACACAAAATCAATTGTTTAGTGTGGTGGCTTGGTAATCCCTAAAGACGCGACCGTCATCAAAAATACCAGACCCCAAACAGGGAACCACAGCCATCCCCACAATTTCACCAAACAACCACATCCGAAATCGAAAATGCCTAGCAAATGCACACGCTGCGGGAAATTTCCATTCCACAATAGAAATGACTGCCCAGCAAAAGATGCACGCTGCAGAATTTGTTCGCAGAAAGGGCATTATGCAAAATTTTGCAGAACCGATAAAGTGAAGGTTAGAGAAATAAGAGAGGAAGAAGAAAATCATTTTTTAGGTTCTGTCACTCTCGAAAATATAGGTACAATTACCACTGAGGATAATACAAATTGGCAGGCTAAAATTAAGGTCACCACTAAGACCTGTACCAAAATTATAAATTTTAGGCTGGATACAGGTGCAGACGTGACCGTAATCCCAGACCGGTTCTTCAGGAAAAATTCCCCACTCATCCAACCCACAAATAAAAGACTGTACGGACCGGGTCATCATGAGATAAACCTCATAGGATGTGTGAAGGCCAAACTGGTCACGAAAAAAGTAAGCTCGCAGCAAGACCTTTATGTTATAGAGAGTCTGCAAGAACCTCTACTGGGAGGACCAGCAATCAAAGCCTGTTGAAAGCAGTTAATAGAGTAACAAACGAAGGGCACCAGTATAAGAAAGAGTTCCCAGAACTGTTCACAGGCCTAGGGAAACTGGAACATGTGTACCAGATACGTTTGGAGGCAGGAGCTCAGCCCTTTTCCATTGCTACCCCCTAGAAGATTGCCGTTGCCTATGAAACAGAAGGTTCAGGAAGAACTGAAACGTCTGGAGAACGAGGACATAATCCGTCCAGTCAAATCACCAACTGATTGGTGTGCCCCAATAGTCGCCGTCCAAAAAGCTAACGGTAAAGTTAGGTTATGCGTCGACTTTACCAAGCTAAACGAGAGCGTGAAACGGGAAAACTTTCCTTTATCCACCACAGACCAATTACTGGCCGAGCTCGATGGGGCCACAGTGTTTAGCAAGCTCGACTGCAACAACGGTTTCTACCAAATCGTCCTACACGAAAAATCGCAGGTCCTTACCACATTTATAACACCTTATGGGAGGTACTGTTTCAAACGACTTCCATTCGGGATAAGTTCTGGGCCAGAAATCTTTCATAGGGAGATGACACACATTTTGTCCGGAATACCAGGAGTCATCTGTGATATAGATGACGTCCTAATAAGTGGAAGAAACCAGCAGGAGCACGATCAGCGACTAAAAGCAGTACTGCAGAAAATGAAGGCTGCAGGTGCTACACTCAACGATAAATGTGTATTTTCTGTCAGAAACATAAAGTTTCTGGGTCACATTATATCAAAAGAGGGAATACAAATAGATCCCGAAAAAGTAGCAGCAATTATGGACTTGCCCAGACCTGAGAATGTGTCCGAATTACGACGCTTACTGGGCATGGCAAACCAGGTCGGAAAATTTGCTAGGAATCTAGCCGAAACCACC
This sequence comes from Sepiola atlantica, assembly GCA_963556195.1. Taxonomy (NCBI): domain Eukaryota; kingdom Metazoa; phylum Mollusca; class Cephalopoda; order Sepiida; family Sepiolidae; genus Sepiola; species Sepiola atlantica. The sequence continues at coordinate 83,492,383 of OY744516.1, forward strand.
AAACCACTCCGAGAGCTTCTTAGGAAAGAGTCAGAATGGATCTGGGATGAGCCTTAGAAAGTAGCATTCCAGACCCTGAAGAAGCAACTGAGTTCTGCACCAGTACTGACTTATTACAATTCCAACAAGCCGACAAGGGTATCAGCAGATTCATCTAGCTATGGCCTAGGCGGTGTACTACTGCAGAAGCAAGAAAATGACTGGAGACCGGTATTTTATGCTTCACGATCTCTGACAGAAACAGAGCAGAGATATGCACAGGTTGAGAAGGAGGCACTAGCAGTCACTTGGTGTTGTGAAAAATTTGCGGACCACTTGGTCGGAATGCCAAAATTCACAGTCGAAACAGACCACAAACCACTGTTGGCACTGTTGAAGTCGAAGCGACTCGACAAATTGACTCCAAGAATTCAACGTTTCCGCATGAGGTTAATGAGATTCTCCTATGAGATCATATACACAGCGGGAAAAGACCTCTCACAACAGCAGACGCTTTGTCCCGAGCACCTGGGAGTAGATCCGTTATACAGGATATTCAGCAGGAGACAGAGACCGACTCATTTATCTGCTCAGTCATAGGAAATATTTCGGCGAGCGATAAACGATTGGAGGATATCCGACTAAAACAAAATACTGACCAGGTCTGCAGTCAAGTAATCAAATATTATGAGATGGGCCACTGGCCCGAAAAAGCAAGGCGGGACCCCGAACTAAAACAGTACTGGTTTGTCAACCAGGACCTAACAGTTTACCAGGGACTTCTAATGTACCAGAGCCGACTTGTCATTCCTAATGTACTTCAAAAAGACATACTAGAGCGTCTACATGAGGGACACCAAGGTATTGTCAAATGCCGAGCACTAGCTCGCGAAAGTGTGTGGTGGCCTGGCCTCTCTAAACAAATTGCAAACAAAGTTGGGAAATGTGGTATCTGTGAAAAAGAACGAAAATATCCACCAGAACCACTACAACCCACCAAATTACCTGCATATCCATGGCAGAAAATAGGAATGGATCTGTTCGAATTCATGGGACACCGATATCTTCTGATTGTCAATTATTTTTCCAGGTGGATTGAAATAGCCGATTTACGGACAACCACCTCAGCCAGCGTAATAGAGCATTGCAAATCAATATTCGCTAGGCATGGGATCCCAGAGACAATCATATCTGACAACGGTCCCCAATTCAGTTTTAGTGAATTCAGGAACTTTTCAAATGCTTTTGACTTCTTGCATCTCACAAGTAGCCCCCATCATCCACAAGGAAACGGAGAAGCTGAACGTGCAGTCCAGACAATAAAAAAACTTATTGATGAAAGTAAGTGACCCATACATAGCACTGCTAAATTATCGCAGCACTCCTCTGCAACACGGCAAGAGTCCTGCAGAGCTGTTAATAAATAGAAAACTAAGAACACGGATCCTACCATTCCTCAAAGAAATTCATTTGATCAGCAAAACACCGAGGAACATAGAAGGGCAGACACCCGGCTCAAAGCCAGACAAAAGCAAAACTATGACAAACGTCATCGGGCTAAAGATCGTCCTGCCTTTGAAAAAGGACAACCAGTCTGGGTCAAGATACCTAAGACCAGTACAGCTGTAGTAAGTAAAACTCTGTCACCAAGGTCAGTCCTAGTTAAGACAGATTCAAGACTACACCGACGCAACAAAAGTAATCTGCGCCTAAGGAACGGAGAAACCAGCTTCTCTTAGGTGGCTACCCCACATGAAGCAAACACATTACCATGTTCCCCTCGATATGGATATATGTATAGCTGTGATGATGACTCAACAGATCTTCCCAGTAACCAAAGAAACATCCCACTAGAGAGTTCCAGAGGTCCTGACCAAGGGAAATATACAAGAAGCGGTCGACAAGTTCGACCACCTAAAAGACTGTCCTTGTAAAGAACTTTACAACCGAAAGGGGGATGTAGTGTTACTGCACCGACTATTCACCGGTGAGGGGACGAGTTACGGCCCCTGGCGATGACTCAGTTAGAATGTATTTTGACCGTCAATAAACCTTGTTACTTTACCTATACTTCTCTCCGTCTTACTACTCATTTAACCCAGCCAATAACCTTACAGTATACTCATGAGGTTTCCTGCCAAATTCAACAAGTTGTAATGACTGGCTGTTTATATGATTCAATGATTATAGAAATTTTCTGGGTTGCTCCCAGGGTGCTGAGAATGTACCCCAAATGGCAAAAAATAATCTAAAAATCTGCCCTAAACCAACCAAAGATCAATGTTGGTGTATGTTATTAAAGAAGTGGTGTCCGCACGTGACCGTAAACGTATCACTTGTTTGTTCCTATTATTTCTGGTAGTATTTTTATCAAGTGTACTTCTTAATTCATATAAATATATATAATCCGTGATAACAACAACATTGCTATCTATACGTTCATGTATTTATCAAATAATATAGATTTCATGTTTTTCTTTATTAATTTTGTTTCCTGTTTAATTTTTTTTTAACATATTTCACCCCAAAGAAGGCAGGCCGCCACTGAGAATTAGGGTGTAGGTTTTGGGTGCCATCCTAAGTTGGGAGCAGTGTAGCGAGATGTCTGTTTACATTAGTTTTAAACCTCTGCATGTCGTACAATCGGGAAAACAGGGAGCAAGGACGGAGTCCCAGAGGCCGGCAGCACGAGGAAAGAAGCTATTGGAGTAAAAGGCTCTCCGGCATCTGGGGACCTCCACAGTAAATGGATGGGATTTAGCTGATTGTCGAGTTGGTCTAGTGTATTTACATCGCGTAGCAGAGTAGCCAGTTCATCGGAGCACACTCCATTGAAGTATTTGTAAAACAAGCACAAGTATGCAACATTGCGACAATGGGACAGGGACTGGAGCGTGGTGGACAGTGAGGGACCTATTAAGTTAACGACTCTTTTTTGGACCTTGTCTAAGAGGGAGAGACTAGTGGATGATGCACCAGCCCAGACGTGGCAACAATACTCCATGCATGGCCGGATGGTGGCTTTGTAGAGATAAAGAATAATGTCAGGTGTGAGGAGTTTACTAGCACGGTAGAGGGAGCCCACCTTCTTCGCTGCAGCCTTGGCAATGTCTTCAATGTATTTGTTCCAATTCATGTTACCTGTGAAGGTTAGGCCGAGGAGTTTGAAAGTCGAACTCTCAGATAGGGTGTTATTTGCCATGACAATCGGTGGTTGGAGAGGTGTCTTGTAGTTATTGAAGGAAAGGAGCTTTGTGATTACCAACCATTTATGACCCCAATCCACTACAGCCTGGAGGTCATTTTGTAAGGATTCAGCCATTGCCTCGGATATGATCACGTCCGTTTTGCCCACATGACGAGAGTAAAGCGTGGTGTCGTCACAAATATACCTATTTCAGACTCTATGTCATCAGGGAGATCGTTTATATAGATCAGGAACAATAAAGGTCCAAGGGTATATTCCTGGGGTACACCAGCATTTATGTCATGTTGCTTAGATGAACGGCTATCGAGCACAACCTGGATCTTTCTTTTGGTTAGGAAGGATCTAATCATATTAAATATTCGCCCAGTAATACCATATGAGCGTATTTTCAAGAGAAGACCTTTATGCCATACCTTGTCAAAGGCCTTGGATATATAAAGCGCTACTGCCCTAGCTTCATCTGCCTTGTCCAGTGTATGATATATGCGTTCAGAGATGACAGATAGGATGTCCGCAGTAGATCGTGCTTGTCTAAATCCATACTAGCATTTACTAAGTGCCTGACTATCGCTAGATTGATTAAGGATTCAAAGATTTTAGCAAAGATCGGGAGTAGACTGATTGAGCGGTAGTTCAGAGGATCAGTTCTATTCCCAGAATTATTGAAGACTGGTACCACAGAGGTAATTTTCCAGCTGTCGAGGAAGCGAGATTCAGCTAGGCACTTGTTGTAGAGTTAGGAGAGGACAGGGGCCAGTCCAGCAGAGCTTTTCTGTATCACTATTACAGGTATAAGATCAGGCCCACAAGCTTTGGAGGTGTCACGGTTTTTTATGATGTCTCTGACCTGGCTTCGGTCCGCAATGGGAATTTAGGGAGGGGGTGGTTTTCTGAGTCGAAAGTGGATTTTGAGGCGAAACGCTGGTAGTTCAGCCTTATCAGTTGTCGTGCAAACGACATTATTGTGGTTAGATAGTGGGGGAATCGTTTGTTGACCATTGTTCACCACACTATTGTGGATTTTCCAGAAATCGCGAGTACCTAGTTTCTGTGACTGAATACGTTTTTTGGTTATCTCTGTATACCTTCTCTTTGCTTCACCTATCACGGCCTTATAATTATTTCTTGACTATAAATTTCTGTCTATTACTAGCTGACTTATGGCGATTGAATTTACGGAATGCTTGCTGCCTCTCAGCAATGGCAGCTGCACATTTCGAGGTGAACCATTGAGGAGAGTGGGGCTGGCTAAAAAGTTTTCGCATGGGGACATAGGCTTCAATGCCTGCTTTGATCCATTCAGTTAACTCATTTGCACACTGATCAGCAGGGAGTCAGAAGGTTTCCCTCCATGGGGCGTCGCTGATATAATCTCTGATGGACTCAAAATCAGCCTGCTCGTAGTATCTCGTTGTTTTGAGCAACAGCTCGTCAGCTTTTGGACGATTTTAGGGTGATATAAATCATTAGCACAATGTGATCAGCATTCCCGAATGGGCTATGAGCTTTCGTCACACAAGCCTCGGGCAGTGATGTCAAGAACAGGGCTTGCTGGTCTACTCGACCGTGGATGCAGGTCGGGAAATCGACAGTCTGGAAGAGCTAAGGATAAATTATGCGTAAAGTTGCCGGCTGCGTCAATAAGGCTGGAGAATCCTAACCAGTCACGGTGGTGTGCATTAAAATCCCCAAATACATGTATTTGGGCATTCGAGTCAAGTGAGAGTGCTCTATCTATGCTTTCAGAGACAGAGTTTAGCAGGGGACAGTTCTGGGTCGAAGGGGATTTAGTGTTACCCGTTGATGTCTTATATTTATTCATTTATTCAACATATTTTCTGTTATTGATGGGTAAGATTCGTTTTTATTTTACGACAGTGTTTTATTTATATATTTATATGCTTTGAAGCAATTTAATTGGTGTGTTTGTTTTTTTCTAGGATATTGTTTTCTGATTTTTTTTTTTCGTTATTTCGTTATTTGTTTAATTTGTAGCATGCTTGCTAAGGCGAGTAAGAGCAAAATATATTGCTGATATGTTAATCCACTGCGTTTCTTTCTTTACTAGTTTGGCTTCACCCTTTATTTTTCCACTTCTAAAAAGCAACGCTTACAGGAAAACGAAACCGGGATGTACATAGAATCATTGTTTACAACTACGTCCGTAAAACTTGTTTCATTTTACTTCAGTCAAAGTTCTCAGAAATCGAAGGGACCCTTCTTCGGGCTAACACTTGATCTCTATATGAGATAGATATATATTTTAATGTTCCATTGAAGTTCTCCTTTACGTCTTAAACGTTGAGTTAGTAAAGAAGTTAGCTCTTCCCAATTGACTAGTTATCTATGTTATAATATATATTTCTTGTGGTCTCTTGGTCTACCGGATTCCAGGACTAGGATTCATCTCGTCTGATGGAGTATCCAGCTTAGTACTGTAACTATAGGCAACATCACTTGGAGAAGGTGCATCATTTCTCATATAAGCCAGTGTAGGGTAGCTACACCGAGAAGGTCTTATTTATGATGTGAATACTATGTTATTTTGAATATTTAGTAAGGGTTTGTCCCGACAAGTCCTTGTACAGAGATACCTCAGACACTCGAGGACAGTGTCTAGTAGGCATTCAAGTTCTCTCCTCCACGTAACCAGGTTACGTGACCATGTGTCAATTAAAAAGTAAAATAATGTTGCTTAACCAATCAGAATTCTTTCAGTGTGACTTATCAAGACAAGTCTGTGAGCCTTTCGACATACATAAAATAAACAGATGCGCTAATCAAAAGTTCCATAGAGTTGCAGCAAATGACACAAGAGGTAAGATAACCAACATCATCACACCTTGTTGCAATGGTCCCCCCACACACATACGACGATATCACAACTTTACAGCTTCAGAATATGCACTCCCGCACGTTTCAACTGACACGCAAAGAAATTAACATTAAAATATATAGATGATAAAATAAAATAAAACGGAAAGTATATAAATCTCAATTTAGGTTGTTTCGTTCCTCTTTTAATAATCCATTCCTGTCTTTCTACATCCTTTAACTTGGAAGTTTTACATTTCTCATGTAATCTTTAATCTTTAAGCATCGATGATCTCTTATCGAAATAAAAAAAAATGAATTATGACGAGGAACAAGTTAATTTTGCTTTTGGACGAGTTTAATCAAAAGCAGCTGACGATTCAGCTGTGGAAACTGAGTGGACGCATCTTATTTTAGATGCGTCCATGCAATTCTAAAAGAGGTTCTGTCCGTCCGTTTGTCGCGCTTATATAAATATTATTATTATAAAATAGAATTTTCCTTGCTAAACGCATAGAATGAATTAATGCATCTTTAGAATGCATCCACTGTATGCTTATAGTTGATTTTCTAAACGCTTGTAAAAAGACGTTCATATGGCGTCAATTTTAGATGTTTTATTTTCTTTATTCCTTCGATTTGTTTCTGAATACATTTCTTAGACAATGTCCGGTTGTATTTTTGTAATCATAAAAATGGTAAATTATCAGTAGAAACTTCCGTATTTTTTGCTATATTTTTTGTCCATGATTTGTTTGCTATTTTTTTTAATCAAATTATTTTTTTCTGTTATATTGATTTCATAATTGTTGCCATTTCGTTGGAATGTTTTTAACGAGTATCCAAGAATGACGTTTCCATATTTATTGTAATGCATCAAAAACGATGTCGAATGTTCGGTTTTAAAGGACTTGTGTGATTATTATTTTTACAAACAACACTCAGTAAAACATATACATTGGATAAAAAGTAGTAGTTGTTGAATCATCATCATCATCATCATCATCATCATCATCATCATCATCATCATCATCATCATCATCATCGTATACGTTTTTTCTTATTATTTCTACTCACTTCATCACTCATTGCCATCATTTTCCAAATATTTAATACCCTATCACAACAAATCTCCCCCCTCACCCATTCCCCCTCTCAACTACTTCTTTCGTACCTTCACTCTTCCATACCCCCTTCTTAAATCCCCTCATTTTCTCAAACCCCTCTCTAAGACCATAACTTTCGCCCATCCACCAAAATCACAGCCCCCCCCCCCTCCTTCTCTACCCACCCTCCATTTCTCTGCATACACCCCCACACAAACATTCCAACTTACTTTTTCCCCTTCAGTCTTGACCGCGGCCACCTGTTCAAATACCTTCTTCCTCCCTCTCCTCCACTCCCTCACTGCCATCCACATTATTCCTGCTCATCCCCCCACCTCTTTCTCTTACTACCAGCCACAGTAGTCCTTGCTCACCCCATCTTTCCACTTCTTCCCCACTCATTTTCATAAACATTCATTTTTCAGTCCTCACCAAGTACGGACGTCCACCCGACTGTTTTCTCCAGTAGTGGCCATTATTTTCTTCCTTTTTCCCAATATGTCAACCCTACATGTGTTTGTACGTGCATGACATTTTTCTTTATATTATCATCCTGATGAAGTCTTATAAATAAAGACGAAAAGTTGATGTACACATAAAAAAACATCCATTTTTTGGTTTTCCTTTTTCAGTTTCCCATCACGTCGGATTACCTTCATCTTTCTCTTCCCATATATATATATATATATATATATATATATATATATATATATATATATATATATATATATATATATATATTAAAAAAATAAACTTTCCCAAATTTATACCTACCAGCGACAATGCGCGATTTAAGTTCAATTTAAAAGAGACATTTGCACCGTTAGTCCACATAACATCGGACGTCACTTCTAGAACACCAGGAGGATTATTACGAAATAAAAAAGGTTAATACCTTTTATTTGTCTAAAGCTCTATCGAGGCTTGTTATATCAAGCGAAATATTGGATAAAAAGTCAAGATGAAAAAGAAGAAAATGTTTTTATTTTTTATTTTGATTTTAATAAAAAAATATCTGCATCGCACACATGGTTCTTTGAAGGCATTTTTCCTCTTTCTTTATGTTTAAAATTCTAAAGATGCCTAAAAAAATAAACTTACCCAAATTTATACCTAAAAAATGTTTTTATTTTTTATTTTGATTCTAATAAAAATATCTGCATCTAACACATGGGTCTTTTGAAGGCATTTTGCCTCTTTCTTTATGTTTATATATATATATATATATATATATATATATATATATATATATATATATAACTCAATGTCGGTGTGTGTGATGTTTATGTGTTAGGGTTATATACATATGTGTGTGGTGTTTGTGTGTTCGCTGTAGAAAGAAAGGTTATAGAATCTACATAAAATCTAAAAGTGCATTATAATGTCAAATTTACTGGGGAAGACAATCAAAGTGTTCCTGAATCTATAATGTCACTATATTTAAAATGTTTTCCTCATCAGTAATATTAATAAAAATTATGAATATAATTAATTAAAGACCTTTTAGGCAAAAACCATGCCAGTTTACGAAGCAGATTTAGACTCAAGGGAGAAAATTACGTAAAAACTTCAGCCAGACAAATACTACACTTTGATCTTAGCCAAACGGCCGGGTAGCTTGAAAAAATGTTTACAAATAATTTAAAGTTAATTTTCAAAATTGCTGACTCATTCTTCCGGAAATTACGTCATTGTGAGAGGATTTTTTTCACATTATTATTCTTCATTTTCATTACGTTGTTAACACAAGGTGTTTTGTTGTAAATTGAAGTTAAGCAAGGCATATCCCGGCCATTACTAAATGGGTAACCATTTTGGAAGAATATCAAAACTGGTTCTTTGATATGCCGTAGGCGCTTCCAATAGCATATTTAAACATGAGTATCAAAACTGTTTCTTTGATATGACCGAGGCGCCACCAATATTTTTTTCTCGAGGTGGCGGGGGGGATTTTTTTTTTCACTAAAAATATTTCTTTGGGTGGGGGAGGGTACAATTTTTTTTTGGGGGTGGTGGTGAAAATTTTTATTTATTTTTCTTATCTAAAACATATTTCTTAGAGTGGGGGGGGAGTAAAAAAAATTTGGGGGGAGGGTGAAAATTTTTTTTTTATTTGTTTAACTAAAAATATTTCTTTGGGTGAGGCTGGGTAAAAAAAATTTTCGGGGGGGGGGGGGGTGAGTGAAATTAAAAAAAAATTTCTTTCGGTGGGGGAGAGTAAAAAAAAAAATTTTTCTTACAAAAACTAAATATTTTTAGGAGGGTTGGCGTGGGTAAAAAAAATTTGGGTTGTTGAAAGAAATTTTTTTTAACTAAAAATATATTTGGTCTGGACGCCATTGGTTTACGCGTGAGCGTTCATTTCTGACGCGGCAGTCTAGCAAAAATAGCCTCCCTACGGTCGTCTATTTTTGCTAGTCTTTATATATAAATTACGACTAAATTACATGTTTGATCTTGCGTGTCTATGATTAAGAAAGAAGAAAAGGGAGAAACTGGCTATTGTGCATGAGGGGGGGGGGGCTCCTGACAATGCACCCCTCCCCGTTTTATATCGATAAATGTTGGGAATTTTCACGGGTAAAAATACGACATTGTGTGATGAACGGCAAGTTGAAGTAGACTGACGACTCACCGTGTCGTCTTCGAGTCCTGACAGTTTCATAGCATCACTTTCAGTATGGATGTTAGCTACCTTCAAGCCAATTCTTTAAACAAAATCAAGCAAGCCAAACAATTCATAAGAATTACATTTTCTTTAACCACAAAAACTGATGCTAGTATTTTTCAACCTTTCGAATACAATTTGATTGACGATGAATTTTTTTACCATAACATCATTTCTAAAAATGAAGAACTGATTTTTTTCACATTTGGTTAAGTGGCTGATTAATTTTAGAACCCTGTGAAAACATGCAGTTCACGCCGACCACTAAGAATTCCCATTTACCTGCGTAATTTCATATTACTACGTTTCTAGTTCTATCAAATATGATGCAGAGAAATATTACATTAAAAAACGTCAAGTCTTGAAAACAAAGGCAACATATTTTTAATCGCAATAAAATGTATTTACATTTATACAATCAACTGTTTGCATCAGTTTCTCCTCGGAAATTATTTAATGACATTTATTTTTGGGTGCGATTGAAGAGAATACGAAAATGTACTGCCCTGTACAGGGATTGAACTAACAACTTTCAGATTAGTAGATTTTTGTGTTTAATACATCCTCCTCATCTATTGCCCTCCTCCAACCACTTCTCACCTCATTCTCCCTTAATATTACATCCGTATTACATCATGCTCGGTAGTGATCGAACAGGAAGAGGCACACACACACACACACACACACACACATGTCTCATGTAGTATTTAAGTTTGCTATGCCTCATTAATTTCCAGACGGACGAATTTTGATTAAAAACAGAACATTTCTATCTGACGAAAATCGCTCTTGTTTCTCTCACATTGCGCCCGTAACTGTATTCTGTTCGTAAGAATAAAACCTGAACTATTACCAGAATGTAGGAAGTGACGCGAGACACCAAACTGGTTGTGACAAACTAAAGACAATGTCAACTGACGACCTTCAAGGAAAAGGCAGGGTTACCTGATTGCCTGGGGCGCTTGGTTGGCCTAATGGATACCGACGCGGACTATTAAATCAGCCGTGCCAAGTTCAAATCCGATTGAGTCTGATGTGGTCATTTACGCGCTAGCACTGTAAGGAAAAGTATGAAACTAAGGTAAAATTGCAGTATAATTACAAAAGTCGTACCCCCCCAAAAAAAAAACCACAACAAGCGCTGTAGAATTTAATTATCTACCGATCAGTATACTTTTAACGTGCTTAAATTATAAGTTAAAAATTTTTTATATCAGAATTTGTTTTTGATGTTTGTATGGCTTATCGTCACACTAAAACCAAAATGGCTTACCACATGAGACCATACTTCGGTTAAATTAATTCTGAAAAGATAGTAAATAGAAGTACTCACTCTACTACTAAACCTAAGTCCGAGTGGCAACTTTCCCGCCCCGAAATAAAAAGAACCTCGTAAAACCACATTTAATCGCCTAAGTTTAGCGAGGCAAAGACATTACTTCGGTCGTTTTTTGTTACTTATTTTATCGTACAAACAGTTCCCACGCGTTAAAATCATACAGGTTGATAGAGAATTTAATTCTACTTAGTTTTCTATAAATTATTAGTTGTTTTTCTTTTTTCTTTACGATTTCTCGACTGTTTACTATACTGCAATTTTACAGAACTTTATTTGCCTCCATGGGTAAAAATAGCAGCGTGTGTTCTATAAATCGTATACACTGTATCGTTTCGGCATCGAATCACTAAAGAAGGTTGACATTCCGTAAAAGCTTGGGTCAATATTTGCCTTTCAAAGCTGATTTCATAAGAAATGTACTGATTTCATAAACAATGTTGTTATTTTCTACTGATAAAAAACAAAAAACAAAAGAAAAATAATAAACGTCTTCAAATATTTTTATCGTCTAGAAATCGAAGAACGGAGATTCGCTGACAAACTACCGTTCTTCGATTTCGTTATTAATCGATTAAAAAAAAATTGTATTTCAGCTTTTTTGCATTTTATTGTTTTTATGCATAGCCAGATTTTTTCAAATGTGCATTTCATACATAATGACTTTACAAATTTACAGTATTCGATAATAATTGTTCGTTTTTATGGATTAGTAATTTCACTGTTTTATTTCCATAACAAAAGGTATGTAAAACAAAACAACAAAATAATCGTTTCATATGTATTCACACAAAAAAATGAACTATTACCATTCAGAAGACGCGTATATTTGAAAATGACACCCCTTCCATTTATTTGAAAATGACACCCCTTCCATTTATTTGCTTAACTTCCGCTTACATACAGGCTATACTACGTCATTCTGGCTTTCAGTTTAAATGTCAACGCATAATGAATTGGGAACGACCGTCCTCGTCGGGAAAAAAGTCGCCGTCTCGTGTGTTGGGTTCGCCATAGTAGTTGGACGGTGGCTTTCTCCAAACCAGCGAAGTCGGCACGAACCCGGGAACGTTTGTATGGAAACAAATGGTCGATATAGTCAAGTAATCTGTGTCGTCGGCTATGCAAATGAGTCGTATCACTTGCTATGTAGATGTTTTATTATTTGTTAATTTAAAATAATTTAAGTATTGTAAGATCTGTAAAAAGGGAAGGTCCTTCATTTATATAATCACAGTTTTAAGCATCGTTGTAGATAAGCCACCGGAGTAAGTTTTTTTGAATTATTTAGTTTTAGAGAACATATGCTTGTAGTAGTAGTAGTATTATTTGTTTGTTTTAAAACATAAATTAGTAGAGTAAGACGCCTAACGTAACTCAAATGTAATGTTCGATTAAGTATCCCTGCTAGTTTAGAAGTAAATATTTTTAGCCAGAAACTACCTTAAAGCGAAGTAGTAATAAGTAAATAGTAAGGGTACTTACATAGACAACAATTTACAATTTTCATATTTGTAACAAACGCAACAATTTCATTAGTCAATGAACAAATACAAGTAGCCAATGAAAAAGGCAAGTGTAAATCGGTAAGTGTGTCTTTCTACAGGAAATATCAGGCTAGGTATAGGATGTAATTGATGAAATAGTTTTGTTTGTAAAGAACACATGCTGATCATTTTCGTAAATCAAATAGCAACGCATTACTAACTTCGAGATTCCGACCGACTTCATTTCTTCTTCTTCTTCTTCTTCTTCTTCTTATTATTATTATTATTATTATTATTATTATTATTATTATTATTATTATTATTATTATTATTATTATTATTATTAAATTAATCAACGTTTATTTACCTAAGGCCTAAATTTTAATCACACAAAATATATGCTAAAATATTCCGCAAATTGAGGAGTTTAATAAAAATTCTATTTTAATTCATTTGGAATTACCAGACCAACCTAACCATCTCTTCCTACTTTTCTATATATCACTTTCACCCTTTCTCTCTGTATGCTGTTTGCCTCCCCTATATCATTTTGGAATATCTCTCTCGCTCTCTGTTTATTAACCGTAAGGTAATCAAGTTCCACCCGTGGCTATTTCGTTACAACCCTAACCTCCTAATCCATATCTTCCCCTTCATTTTTCTTGTTGTCTTTCTTTGTCAATAGAGATTGACAAAGAAAGATAACAAGAAAAATTAATTTTAGATTTTGTCTTTTTATTTAAAATTTAACTGGCTTTGCAAACTTACTTTTTTTCATACCAACTGGAGAAATTCTCGGCAACATTATGGCAAACGAGGGACCGTCTTCTGTTACTCGCAAGCCCCTTTTTTTGTCAGAATCAGGTATGGTTTGATCCTTCGGGTGACGGGTTGTCTACTAGACGAGCGTGTAGACCTCTTGAGGTCTAGTATTCTACTAAAATTCTGTAAATCTTGTATCTTGTTATCTTGCCCCCGTATACACTGGATGGCTTTATCGTTTTGTGACGTCATCCATTAAAACAAAGTGGGGATAACCGTGCACAGGAGACGCAATCACTAAATGATGATGGCATCCAATACAAACGAGAGATAGGATAACCGTCCACATTGGATGACGCAAAATGATTACATCAAACCAGAGAGACAGAGAAAGAGAGAGAGAGAGAGAGAGAGAGAGAGAGAGAAGGAAAGAGAGAGGGGGAAAGAGATCCATTTTCACGTTTTATCTAAATCTTCGTGTCACTAGTCACTAGACGAACTGTTGAGTCCCCGTGAACGGTTTAGTATACTAAAACTCTATGGAGTTGGCTTGTTATCTTATCTCGTGCACATTCGATGACATCATCAAAATTATGTTATATTAGGATGACGCTAACAATTAAAACAAAGATAGGAGATAACTGGGCACAGTAGATGACGTCACAAAATGAGGACGCAATCCATAAAACAGAGATAAAGGTGGGAAGATATCTTCCATCTAGATGAACACATAGACTCCTGGGCATCTAGTATACCGTTATACCTGTGGATCTTGCTTGTCCCCGTGCACAATTGATGACGTCAGAATGACGTCATCCACAAAACAGGTGGAAATGACTGGGAAAATCCTTTATGACGTCATAGATAATGAAGTAATAGTGACGTTTCTTCTCGTATATATATATATATATATATATATATATATATATATATATATATATATATATATATATATATATATATATATATATATAGAGGAACTGTCTAGACCCGGAAGGTCTAGTATATAATTAAATGAGGCAACTCTTCCAAGTTGAATAATTCACGGGTAGTTATTTTTATTACTATGAGAATAATTTGAAATAGAAAGTATATACACAAGCACTCGCGCACACAAACATACATACGCGCGCACGCAGACGTTGGTATGCATTGATGCACATTTGCACAAATCATTCAGACATGCAGACAACCACAATAGAACATGAGTCTTAAGGTAAAAGAAATAAAAATAAAAAGAGAGTCATAAAAAGCAAGTGGATTGTGAGTGTAAACTTGGGACACACAATTATATGTCTTGAAGTAAACGAGACAGGAACGTTAACTATCGACAAGCTATCATTATGTGCGGCTGAACTCGTGTAATTGTTGTCAGCGGCCGGTGAGTTATGTTAAAGCTGAATATTGACGCCACAACTCAGCAAAACGCCCTCCCCGATTAGACAAGAAGGGAGTCCAGCCTCCCCTACCCAACCTGAATAATCGCCCCTCAGACAATGACGTACATTTTCCGAACAAAGAATGCATATGCACATTTTTGGACAGTTGGTCACTCGCAGAATGCACATTAAGTGCACATGCAATAAAAGAGGGATCATATATCATATTCACAAGATTATTAATTAGAATAGCAGAACATACGATTTCAAAACCAATGAAATGGAATTTATGTAAGCTATATTTTATAGACAGCTCAATGCTATTAAAACAATGTATGCATATATATGACAGACATTCAAGTTACATAAATCAATATGAAGTTTCTATTTATTGATATTTAATCTAATCGTGCTCAATGCAACTTTTTGCAGGACTAAATAAGTTCGAAAAATGGAAACGACGTAAATGGCTACACGGTTGGATGAGATCTGCGATCTGAAAAGAATTGAATTTCTTCACTCATTCTTCGATATATATATATATATATATATATATATATATATATATATATATATATATATATATATATATATATATATATATTATTCCATTAAAACACCTTTAAAATACTCAAAAGAAACTGAAATTTGGGAAATATTTATCAATTGATGTCTAATACCCGTTTTTTAAAAACATATTAAACCCAAACAAGGCAGGCCGCCACTGTGGACGTAAGGGGCTACTGAGAATTAGGGTGTAGATTTTAGGTGTCATCCTAAGTTGGGAGCTGTGCAGCGAGATGTCTGTTTACATTAGTTTTAAACCTCTACATGTTAATACTGTCGGGAAATAGGGAGCATGGAGGGAGTTCCAGAGGCTGGCAGCGCGAGGAAAGAAGCTAATGAAGTAGAAGGGAACCTCCACGGTAAATAGATGTGATTTAGCTGATTGTCAAGTTGGTCTAGTGTATTTACGTCGAGGGGGGACCAGAGCAGCCAGTTCATCGGAGCACAATCCATTAAAGTATTTGTAAAAAAAGCACAAGGATGCAACATTACAGCGATGGGACAGGGGCTGGAGCTTGGTGGATAGTGAGGGACCTATTTAGTTGGCGACTCTTTTTTGGACCTTGTCTAGGAGGGAGAGACTAGTGGATGATGCATCAGCCGAGATGTTACAACAATACTCCATGCATGCGCATGCGCATCCGCATTTGTAGAGATACAGGATGATAATGTGAGGTGTGAGGTGTGAGGAGTTTTCTAGCTCGGTAGAGGGAGCCCACCTTCTTTGCTGCAGCGTTGGCAATGACTTCAATGTATTTGTTCCAATTCATGTTACCTGTAAATGTTAGGTCGAGGTGTTTGAATGTTGAGTTCTCAGGTAGGGTGTTATTAGCCATGACAATCGGTGGTTGAAGAGGTTTTTTGCAGTTATTGAAGGAAAGAAGCTTTGTCTTTGCGGCATTAAAAGTTACCAACCATTTATGACCCCAATCTGGAGGTCATTTTGTAAGGATTCAGCCATTGCCTCCGATATGATCGCGCTCGTTTTGCCCACATGACAGCGTGGTGTCATCAGCAAATATACCTCTCTCAGACTATTGTTAAATGTCACAAAACTCGGAGGTATCTGAATTTTCACCCCTTCTTTACTCCTTTTGCATACAACTAAATTAAACAAAATATATCCCACAATACATACCTTTACTCCTATTAACTATATTCCAGAATTCATAATGATCGGTTTATTATTTTAGGAGATAATCCTGTTCATACAAATATATGAACATATAAACATACCTAACTTTATACAGATAGAGCTATTAGACTGATGAAGTACCGCCGACGTACCTACCTACCTAGCTACCTATACGTACTTTGTATAACGTACAGAGTAATAATATGCATAGTGATTCTGAAAGATAACGTTTTGGGGGTTTATTTATTACTCATTCGGAGTTCTCGCACTATTTATTACTAGTGATTTGGCGCCGATTAAAACGGTGTTTTTCCCTGCAATCTGAATAACAAAAAACCTCCTGAATATTCCAGTACAATTTCGTGCGAGACCGACATAGGTGTGTGGGTACGGAAGGATCATCATCAAAGTGCATTTTAAATTTGCGTTTCTATTGTCAAAGTTGGAAATGCCCAATCTTTCATGAGAGTGTCATATTCATTCAAATACATTTTTGATAAAACATGGAGGACTGTCCGAAGAATTAAAATTAAAAATTATAGTAACATCCATAATTTACATGTTTTTATGGTTGCCATGAGACTCTTTTTTATTTAGAAAATGTGTAGAAATTCTTCAGTTTAAGCCAATTACAACAAAAGCAGACGCCGTGGAGTTATCATGTCATATTATGTCATTGTTATATATATATCTAATATCTAAAAAGATTATGTTTTTTTTAATATGCCAGAACCATTGTTTCTTACGATAGTCACATTTACATTTTGTTATCTGACGATCGTGAGAACGCGTAGAAACCATGGTTTTGGCATATAAAGCTCTGTCCGAGAAGGCACCGAGCACTGTAAAAATGCAAATCAAAACTTTGAACCGGACGAAATACCTGATACTCACAGCTATCGATAT